>JAPYYA010000060.1:0-36325 GCA_028533165.1 Leontopithecus rosalia
CTGTATCTCTTAATTGGGGAATTTAGTCGATTTAAATTTAGGGTTACTGCCATTTGATGTTAACTGGCTATTTTATCCATTCGTTGATGTAAATTCTTTTTTTATGTTGATGTTCTTTAGTTTTTAGTACATTTTTAGAAAGGCTACTACTGGTTGTTCCTTTCTGTGTGTAATGCTTCTTTCAGAAGTTCTTGTACAGGAAATTTTTCAAAATTTCCAAGTCATTGAAGTAAAGAAAGACTAAAAACCGGTTCCAGATGAAATGAGACTAAAGATGTGATTCCTGAATGCATTGTGGCATCTTGGATTGGAAATTGTTTTCTTTTTCTCTGAAGGAACTTAGGTAGTTGGCAGCATTTTATTTTACTTTTTTTTTTTTTGGAGTAAATACATTTATTGATACCCATTTCAAATATAGTTCAATGAAATAATCGATAAATATAGAAAGCATTTTTCTTTTGGATATCACCATGGTCCATGTAAATACTCAACAGTCAGAATCATCTGCAGGAAGCACTCTAAGTCACACTGTTAGCTTTACAGACCTGAATATACATACTGCATTAAACATTGGTGCTTATGTACTCAAGTGGTCCAGTGGCTTTGGAATCTACGCCTACTGGGTATGTGGAATAGAAATAATGTGTTAGGTTTAAATCAATGGAAAGGGTATCAACCATCAACAAAAGCAACAATTATGAATTAATATCCTAGGCAAAGAAAGTACCACAGTTGACACTTGGTGTCAGAATACTGGAGACAAAGTATGTAAAACAATGCCTGTTGCAGCACCACGTGCTCACTCCAACTCCCAGTGGACAGTTCCCCAGTGCCTTAGGGTCACTCGTGGTCAACTAAATGCAATCAAGAAGCTCGGTAGCTTAGAATAAAAGGTATGTAGAGGCTGATATCAAGATTAAAGAAAAGTAAGCTCAACATTTCAGTGACATAATGAGTTTCTGCCCTGAAAGGGGATTGTGGGAAAAACTTATTTTTAATTCCTTTTGTTACACTGAGCATGATCATTTATCTAATGCAGAAGAAAGAACCCAGATATCTGGTACCCAGAACAAAGGTGCAAAAATTTTCTTCCCTTTCAGAGTTTTTTCAACACTTCTGAGGGAACTAACGCAACCACCGTTGAGCCTTGCTCTCCATCTGATGCGGCATAAAATTTTCTCTCATTTCTTCAATGTAGGAATGTCTTGCTGCAGACTATGTGTCTTCCAAATTAGCAAGCAAATGCATTTAAAAGGTCTTAGTTGTGCAATGTCCAGAACTGAAATCTGAGAGGCAGCGTTAGAACCTAAGCAAGGCAGAATTTTTAGTCTACCCAAATGAACACGTAAGTGAAGCATATAAAAATTCAGTCTTTTCTATTATTTTCAACTGGAATTGATGGCAACATTCCCTGGTGAGGATGGGTAACTGCTGTTATCTCCAGGTCCAAAATATCTCAACAACTTAAAGTGGACCCAAAAGAGGAGAATCACACACTTGAGTTCTGTGGTCACCAGAAAATTTTTTTTTTTTTTGCCATTTTTCAAAAAAGAAATAGTAGCTTCAGTTGTACACCACCAGATGAAGGGCTTTTCATCCAGATGAGAAACTCTACCCCTTGTCTGTAGTGGGACGGGCACCAGATTCCCACAAGCAGCAGCTCCCATGTCCCTGTAGCACATGGCATCTGACCCTGGAGTGAAGAGTAAGCTGGCACGGAGCCCCGATGCTGGGATTCAGACTAGATGGCATTCCGTGGCGTGCCATTGTGTGTCAGCGCTTTCAGCGTTGGTGGCATTTTAATTTGATGTAGGTTAAGTCACAGTATCATAACATTGTGAATGTGTTGATTTTGCATATTGCCTTGGGGTTATATAAGAAAATTTCCTAAGGGCCGGGTGCAGTGGCTCGTGCTGGTAATCCTAGCACTTTAGGAGGCCAAGGTGGGAGGATTGCTTGAGTCCAAGAGTTTGATACTAACTTGGGCAAAATGGCAAAACCACATCTCTACTCAAAATACAAAAAATTAGCTGGGTGTGGTGGCACATGTCTGTGATCCCAGCTACTGGTGAGGCTGAGGCAGAACTGCTTGAACCTGGGAGGTGGAGGTTGCAGTGAGCCGAGATTGCCCCACTACCCTCCAGTCTGGGCAACAGAATGAAACCTTATCTTAAAAAAAAAAAAGAAAGAAAATTTCCTTTTTAAAGGAATCACACAGAGAGGTATGTCATGTAAAAGGCATCCGGTTTGCATCAGAAAAAAATACTGCATGTGTATAGAGAGAATGACAAAGCAAACATGATATACTGTTAATATTTGGGAAATCTGGATGAAGGGTATTAAAAAATTCTTCATACTATTTTTGCAACTTTTGTATAAGTTTGAAAGCATTTTAAAATGAGTTTTTAAAAAGGAAACAGAGGGCTGGGCCCGGTGTCTCACGCCTGTAATCCCAGCACTTCCGGAGGCCGAGGTGAGCAGATTGCCTGAAGTCAGGAGTTGGAGACCAGCCTGACCCATATGGTGAAACGCCGTCTCTACTAAAAATACAAAAATTAGCTGGGCGTGGTGGCACATGCCTATGATCCCAGCTACTTGGGAGGCTGAGGTAGGGTAATCGCTTGAACCTCGGAGGTTGCAGTGAGCTGAGATTGCACCACTGTACTCCAGCCTGGGTGACAGAGCCAGACTCTATCTCAAAAAAAAAAAAAAGGAAAAAGTAGTCATGAAATAACTCTTAAATAGCATAATTTAAAAAAAATTCTTAACTCCTGTATACATCAACTTTTGACATATCTGAATATTTTGTCTAACTGAAAACGTGTTCAGAAAATGTGAACGTATTTGCAGACCATGGTTTATGGGTCATATATTTGAAAATCTGTACTACTTAAAAGTATATATGTTATTTAACCTGGAGTTTATCAATTTAAGGTCTTTTTGTGGTTATGTTTTTGTTTACATTTATATTAGAAAACCAAAACTTAATGAAAGTTTAGATCCACTGTTTATTATTCTGCTTGATATTGTTGTGTTGTTTTTTAGACCACAGGAACTAGATTTTAAATATGTAATGAAAGTGTCTTCCTTGAAAAAAAGACTACCTGAGGCTGCCTTTAGAAAACAGAATTACTTGGAGCAAAAAGGTCTGTTGAAATGTAATAACACACTACTTATCCTGGGCTTTGTTCTGGTTATTTTCTGCTCTCTTCCAAACATTTACACAAACTCACCGCGGTCTCATTATAAGTGATTCTTAAAAGGGTCTTTCGTGAGAAAGTTGTAGAGTTACTATTTTCTTGAGTTCTTTGGAGGCCAACTAGAAACTGAAAGGTAGCTTCATCTAAGATGACAAACACTAGCTTTAACATAGAAATATTGATGCAGTTAAGCAAACAGATATTAAAAGCATTTGGAAACACTGTTCCTCTCAAGGAGAACAGAGATTTTTTGGTTTTATTTACATAAGTACTTTTAAACTCAAAGAAAAAACATAAGAAGGAAATTTCTTGGTCTTTTAGGTCAGTTCATGGAACACTGACGTTTATTCATGTAGTATGTATTTGTCTTGTTAATCCTATAGCAGTGTCAGTAGAAATAAGAGCATTGTTTTAAAATAATTATTTTGATAGCTTTTTATGAAGGAATTTTGTAACCAAGAACATTAAATGATAAAGGTTTTTGAGTAGTCTTTCTGTTCTTTCATTTGTACAGCATATAAAATGAACAAATTGACTATAGGTACATAATAGTATATTAAAAATGAGATGTTTTTCTGGTTTTCTTTACAGTCTGTTTCCAAGATTTGTGCTTCAATTTGTATGAGGTGGAACTGTCCAACAGACAAGGGGAAAATGTAGATAAACTAACAGAATGTATTAAAAACAAGCAATTGGTAAGAATCACTAATTTAAAAAATATAATTATTGCGTTTTTCTTAAATTGATATGTAAGTATTAGTTGTGCCTCAGTAGAATGATTTAAATTTGCTGAAAGTAGTTTCACGTTTAATATTTATTTGTATATTATTAATGTAATAAAGTATCTGTGGGGTATATGTTCCAAGACCCCCAGTGGATGCCTGAAACTATGGACAGTACGGAACCCTATGTATACTGTTTTTTTTTTTTCTATACATACACACTTAGGATAAAGCCTGATTTATAAATTAGGCACAGTAAGAGATTAACAATAATACAATAGTTACAACACTGTGCTATGATGAAAGTGATATGAGTGTGGTCTCTCCACCTCAAAATATTTTATTGTACTATACTTGAGTACTCCTGTGATGATCGAGGTGGGTGGTGCAGGCGTTATGAAGTACTACTATTGCCCTACTGGGTGGGTAGCATCTACAGCATGGATACATTGGACGGAGGGATGATTCACACACTGGGCAGGATGGGGCAAGAAGCAAGAATACAAAATACTCCCTAAAGTCTGGCATGGTGGATCACACCTATAATCCCATTACTTTGGGGAGACAGGGTGGGAGGATTGCTTGAGGCCAAGAGTTTGAGACCAGCCTGAGCAACATAGCCAGACCTTGTCTCTACCAAAATTAAAAAAAAAATTTTTGTTTTTTTTTCCAACTAGCCAGGGATAATGGCCAGCACCTATAGTCCTGGCTACTCAAAAGGCCAAAGTGGGAGGATAGCTTGAGCCCGGGAGATCAAGGATGGAGTGAGCTGTTGCTGTTCCACTGCACTGCAGGCTGGGTAACAGAGTGATAGCCTGTCTTTAAAAAGGCGTGTTGGCTCACACCTGTAATCCCAGCACTTTGGGAGGCCAAGGCAGGTGGATCATGAGGTCAGGAGATCGAGACCATCCTAGCCAACATGGTGAAACCCCGTCTTTGCTAAAGTACAAAAAATTAGCCGGGCCTGGTGTTGCGCACCTTCAGTACTGTCCATAGTTTCAGGCATCCACTGGGGGTCTTGGAACATATACCCCACAGCTACTCAGGAGGCTGAGGCAGAGGAATCGATTGAACCTGGGAGGTGGAGATTGCAGTGCAGTGAGTCGAGATCACGCCACTGCACTCCAGCCTGGTGACAGAGTAAGACTCTGTCTCAAAAAAAAAAAAAAGAAAAGAAATAGACTCTTAAATCATAGTTCCCATAAGTCAAGGAGCTTGGGAGAATATGGAGGAGACAAATATGTAAACCATCACATACTATAAAACACATAGGGGCTCTCATAGAATCTTGTTGAAACTCAACATAGTGATTCTTTTTGTGAGATATTAGTTTCGTAACTTAATTGTAATGTAATAATTAGAAAAGAAGTCTTATTTTGTATATTCACTATGATTAAATAACATATTGATTTGTCATATGTATAGCCTTATCACCTATCAGTTTTGAATAAAATGTTTTGTTCTGTAAAATAGTATGTTTAGGTGGTTTTTTTTTTTTTTCACTGAAAAATCATTGTATGACTATTGGATTTTATCTTTTATGTATATATAGATTTTCAAAATGGTGAGCAGTGGAAAAGAAAAATTATTAAATTCATGATTTAGAACAACAGCTTTTAGACAGCTGCTGCCTGGGAACAAAACTGCCCCAGTTACTGAAAACATTGACATTTCAAGACTTTTTTTCTTGAGCTCAAGAGAAGTCTTTTATTGGATAGTATCTTGCAGTCTTTCTAGTTTTAGGGTTTGGGGGTATGAGCTTAAGATACTACTTATATAGGTTTGATTCATCTTGAGTTTATAATGGTAACATACTGGTTGTTTAGGCAATGGCATGAAATGTCAGCTGTCTCAGTGAAAAAAAAATAAGGCTCTTCCGATCTGTCATGTTCTTGAGCACTATTCTAACATTAATCCTTCATGTTCTGGTTATTTTATGTAGCCCCAACAGGGCCAACATTATTTCAGCTCAGGAACTTGCAGTTTCTGATACTGAGGACAGAGTTCCCCTGATTCCCATAACATTTCCAGAATTTTTTCTTTTCTTGAGTTCAGAATTCATTAATGAGTATGGTAGAGGGAGGAGAGAGGGATTGCAGAATATTCTTTCATTTTAATTTTTTCTTTTATATTTAAGGCAATCATCAAATGCTTAGAAGATCGAGGGTTTTTCATTTTACTTACGTCATCAGCTTTACTGTCGGAACCAGGTACAGACAACTGTTTTTGGAAAAAATATTTTTCATTGTGTTTACTTTTGCTTTATAAGATCAACCTAACTTTTCTTCTGATTCTCATTCTGCATAGATTTTGGAGGCAAGCAGATGGGTCTGCATGGGTTACATTTATTCCATTCACCCCAGTCAGCAGGTGAGGATACAGTGATTTCCAGCTCAGTCTGTCTGTTGGATATATTTAGTCATCATCTGACTTCTCAGTAGCACATGACACTGTTAACCATATTTTCCTCTTAAGTGACTCTCTTCTCTTAACATGACTGGTTTACCCTTCTTGACCTCCCTTGTAGGTTTATTCTCTCTTCTGAGCCTCAGTCCCATATCTCCACTTGTCTACTGACGTGGCCACTGAGATATCTCACAGGTGCCTTAAATTCAGCATGTCTAAAACTGAATTTGTTACTGAATTTCACCATCTTCTCACCAATAAATATGGCTCAGGGTCTTCATAGATACTGTTCTCCTTATCTGGAGTATTTGTTAGTCCTTTTCATATCAAGCCCATACATTCTTAAGGATCCAAAGGACCAAAACGTGGCTCTTGGTTGCAAAAAATTATAACTCATACAATGCATAAACAGATATACAGTGTATATGTGGTATTAAAATTTTGGAGGGCAATATGGGGGAAAACATGGGTCTAAAAGAGCTGGGGAGGAGGATGATTAAAAAGATTGAGAATCACTAATCTAGCTTATTCCTTTATCAAGTTCAGTTTCACTATCACTTTCTCACTCCCTTCACCACTCTGCCCATCTTAAACCCCGGTGCTTATTTATTATCTAGTTTAAATTTTTATTTGTGTAATTATTTGATACTTACTCTTGTATTCTACTGTATCCCTAGTGCCTAGCAGTGCCAAGCACCTATAAAATAATAAGTATTTGCTAAACAAATAAATAAATGAGAGTTGGTCAGTCATAGCAACTCACACTTGTAATCCCAGAACTCTGGGAGGCTGAGGCAGGTGGATTTCTTGAGCTCAGGTGTTCTGAGACCAGCCTAGGCAACATGGCAAGACTCCCTTTCTACAAAAAAAAAAAAAAAGCAGAGAAAAATTAGCCTGGTGTGGTGGCTCGCACCTGTGGTCCCATCTACTTTGGAGGCTTAGGTGGGAGAATTGCTTGAGCCCGGGATGCGGAGGTTACAGCAAGCCAAGATTGTGTCCTTGCCCTCCAGCCTGGGCAACAGAGTGAGACCCTGTCTCAAAAGAAGTCATTTTATTTTATAATTACACTGCGAATGTTTAAACATAAAACTCTATATAGTATTCATAAAGCTATAATCAATATAAAAATGTTTTTAAACTTTGTTTAAAAAATTCAGTTACTGGCTGGGCTCAAACTTCCAGAGGCTGAGTCAGGCGGATCACAAGGTCAGGAGATTGAGACCATCCTGGCTAACATGGTGAAATGCCCCGTCTATTAAAATACAAAAAATTAGGCAGGTGTGGTGTTGCATACCTGTAGTCCCAGATACTCGAGAGGCTGAGGCAGGGGAATTGTTGGAACCCAGGAGGCAGAGATTGCAGCGAGCCGAGATCATGCCATTGCACTCTACCCTGGCGACAGAGTGGGACTCTGTCTCAAAACAAAAACAAATTCAGTTCGTTAAAGCAGAAAGCTGTGCTTCCTAGGCATCACTTCTTTGAAATAAGCAAAACATTACCCATGCTAATAACATAATTGGCAATAGCTGTTTGCAGTTTCCAAGCATTTATCATATCAGGTTTTGTGGTGGAAGTAATTGATTTAGCAATCCATAAGATAAGTATTCTTACAACCATTTCAAAGATGAAGAAACTGAAAGATGAACTTGTTCCGATCTAACAGCTAACTCCAGAGCTGGCTCCGTTAAGATTTCTGATTTCTTTCTTTTTCTTTAAGTCAATGATAAAGTTTCAGGTATTTCTTTAAAAGATTTTAACACAGCAAAAGTTTAAAATTCTCAAATATAATGTGAACTTGCTAAGTGTCTGCCTATATTTGTATCAGGTGAAGAAGAAAAAGATTGAGTGGGCCAGGCTCAGTTGCTCACACCTGTAATCCCAGCACTTTGGGAGGCCAAGGCAGGCGGATCACTTGCGGCCCAGAGTTTTTGCCAACATGGTGAAACCCCATCTCTACTAAAAATACAAAAATTAGCTGGGCGTGGTGACATGTGCCTATAATTCCAGCTACTTGGGAGGCTGAGATACAGAATTGCTTGAACCTGGGAGGTAGAGGTTGCAGTTAGGTGAGATTACACCACTGCACACAGCCTGGGTGACAGAGCAAGACTTTGACTCAAAAAAAAAAAAAAAAGAAAAGACCAGAGTAATAACTTCATAGCAATTTAATTTATAAAAACTTTGGGCCCCGAATGGTGGCTCATGCCTGTGATCCTAGCACTCCAGCAGGCCGAGGCAGGCAGATCACTTGAGCCAGTTGTTCAAGACCAGCCTGAGCAACATGACAAATCCCATGTCTACAAAAAAATACAAAACTTTTTATTTTAATACCTAGCCACGTTTTCCTTTTTACTGTTATTTTTTCTTCTTTTCCTTTTTCTAATACCTGCAATAGTGCTGATGTATTTAACTAGAACTAACTTTGTCTTTCATTCTGAAGTTACTTTTCTTTAAAAAGAGTGGTACAGTTTTCATTTTCATTTACTAGGCCCTAAAGGCCTTTGTTACTTGTGGCTTTATATTACTGATAACTCTGAAATATTTTAGGATTTTATTACCCAATTCATAGAGACCAGACCTTTCTCTCTTTTTTTCTCTTTTACTGTTTTCTTTATTCATCTGCAAAAAAAAAAAAAAAAAAATTAGCACTTCAAAGCATGGGCCAAGGAGAGGAGGTGAAACAGACTAGTTTATTACTTAATTTTTAGAAGTTTTTATTTCATTTAATAGAAAAAGATTATAAAATTAGCAATTATCATTCCAGTGAGATTTGGGCATTATTTAGGACATCTGCTTTTTTCAGTTCAGTTGATTTGCACTAACTTCTGAAAATAATTTGAGGTGAGTTCAATAAGGTACAGCTACAGTAAGATAAATTTTAAAACAAAATAAGAAAAAGTAAGAAAGCAAATCTCCCAACTCTAAAGGCCACTGCTATGGCTATGATGGACCAGTAAGCCCCTGAGCTCCTTGTTAGGCGAGATGGAGCTGGAGGCAGAGTATAATTTACTTGTTCTAACCTAGTGATTGTTACTTGTTCTAATCTAGTGATTGTCTGTCAGATGATTTTTTTTTTTCCTTTGTGAGATCGAGTCTCACTTTATTGCTAGGCTGAAGTGCAATGGCATGATCTCAGCTCACTGCATCCTCCACCTCCTGGGTTCAAGCGATTCTCTTGCCTCAGCCTCCCGAGTAGCTGGGACTACAGGTGCGCACCACCACGCCCAGCTAATTTTTTGTATTTTTAGTAGAGATGGGATTTCACCATGTTGGCCAGGATGCTCTCGATCCCTTGACCTTGTGATCTGCCCACCTTGGCCTCCTAAAGTGCTGGGATTACAGGTGTGAGCTACTGGCCGTTATTCTTTTACAGTTCAGTTCAAAGAGAGAGAGAGAGAGAGTGTATGTGATTTCAAATATATGGAGATAATATTTGTTAAACGTACCTGTAAGTCTTCTATTAATTGCCATTTAGGTTGTCATTTGTAAGACTATAACATATTTAACCATCACTTAATTTTGAAATCTATAGCATTTTTTTCCCTGAATGTTTTGTTTTTAAAAAATTAACTTCAGGTGTGTAATACGTGTGGGAGAGGGGGTGGGTGGGTGGGTGTGCGCACATGCGCACGTGTGTGTATTTATTTATTTTTTTTTTTAGGGGTGAAAGATTTGAATGTTGAGGAAGACATCTCAGTGAAGATGATACCTATTTTACCTGCCCTTAATTGTGCCCTGCTAGAAACAAAGAAATCACTTCCTGAAGAAAGAATCCATCCAAACATATTAGTAAAGCATCACTTCCAAGAACTGTACAAGGCAGACAGAAGCCCTTCATTGACTGTTGCTCCTCAGGAGAGAATGAAAGACCCTTCATTCTTGGGAAAATTGCCCAGTGGTTTTGACTTGATTCCTCCAGCTGAAAAGTGCCCTTTAGAGTCTTTAACTGAGTTGCACTCTTATTTTTCAGACCCTAGTGCTTACATTTTGGAAGTGTCTACTGCTTTGGACTTGTTAGCAGAGCATCCTCAGTCACCTTCTGTTTCAGATGGAATTTGTGATGCTGGATTTTCTTTAGTAATGACTCCAGATCCTGAATTTCTTGACTCAGAGGCAGAAGTAAGAAAAGAAACTGAAACAAGAAAGAATTCTGAAGAAGTGTTGAAAGCAAAGAAGAGAGTTGTGGTTCCATTGAGTCCATCGTCGAATCTGAGAGTACAGCCTAAAAGGAAGGCCAGCATGCCACACGTGGTGCAGAGTAAAAGGATGAACTTGTGCCGCCCCTTTCCCAAAAGAACTGTTCCCAGAGCAGACAACAGCTCGAGCTCTCCAACAACGCTAAAGTTAGTTAAAGGACAGTTTCCTCAGAAAAGAAAAAGAGGTAAGCACTATTTATATGGGTTATTAGAATAGTTGTGGCCTGGCACAGTGGCTCGTGCCTGTAATCCCAGCACTTTGGGAGGCCAAGGCAGGCGGACCACAGGAGTTCGAGACCAGCCTGACAAACATGGTGAAACCCTGTCTCTACTAAAAATACAAAATCAGCTGGGCGTGGTGGCACGTACCTGTTGTTCCAGCTCCTCCGGGTGGCTGAGGCACGAGAACTGCTCCAACCCGGGAGGCCGAGACTGTGCCATTCCGCTCCAGCCTGGGCAATGAGCAAAACTCCGTCTAAAAGTAATAATAGTTGTTGTGTTCGATCCTTGTTACTTTCTTGGTCCCTGTGGACTGCAGCTTCACAGCATTGGTTAGATTAGAATCGTCAACATTTCTCTCCAGGTGATTTGTGTGCCTCCTAATGCCTGACAAGCACTGATTGAGATAGCAGCTGAAAACCAAGAAATAGGAAAGACTAAGATACCTCAAAAGCCTGCCCACCACCACCATGTTAGGTTCCACTTGTCAAACCACTCACATGTTTATATTCCATTCTAAGAAAGATGATTGTCTGGTTTCTGTGCCATCCTCTTCACAAATGGAAGTAGAAGAGGATCTTCTAAAATCAGGCACCTCAGTACCAGCAAAAGGTGATAGCTGATAGCCTGAACACTTATAAAGAGGAGGAAAATGCCTGGGACCTCCAAAAGTAAAATAGTCTGGGGCAGAGTTTCTGATCCTTGAAGTGTATCACAGGTTTTTACATGAACACCTGAATTCTTCATGTGGTTTTGATGCTCCCTGGAAATTGAGAGTTAGAGTCCTGAGCCACTTCGTGGGAAATGTATTTTAGTGAACATAGCACAGCAAACCGTATGACTTTGGCTTAAAATGATCTCAAATTGTGTTTTGCTGTATTTTCTCTAAGAGTAAGGAAATATATGGGTGACCCCGTTAGAGAAGAAGGCAGCACAGTATGGCTGAGGAGCCACTTTAGTGTGTCATCTCTGGCTGCCCTCATGCTCTGTTGGCAGAGCCAAGTAGCTGTGATTAAAGCCACATGGCTTTCAAAGCTAAAAGTATATACTGTCTGGCCCCTCAGAGAAAACGTTTGCCAACCCAAACTGTAATATTTTGAATTTGAAAATGCTGGTGCCCGAAGAAGAAACATCTAGGATATGGTAATTCCCAGGATCTAAATAATTCAGGGTTTACCCTATGGAGTTTTTTTGTTTGTTTGTTTGGGGTTTCCTGATTTTGTTTAGAAATAGGGTCTCTCTCTCACACCCAGGCTGGAATTGAGTGACGTGATCATGGCTCACTACAGTCTCGAACTCCTAGGCTTAAGTGATCTTCCTGCCTCAGCCTCTGGAGTAGCTGGGACTACAGCAGTGCCCTGCTAATTTAAAAAAAATTTTTTTGTAGAGTTGGGGTCTCTCACTATGTTTTCCAGGCTAGACTGCTGGCCTCAAACAATGCTCCTGCCTCAGCCTCCCAAAGTGTTGGGATTACAGGCCTGAGCGACTGCACCCAGCCTTGGTTTTATTCTGTGACTTCACAAATAGTGGTTTCTGTCTTATTGAGGAATGAGGTGGGGATGTGTGTATTTAGGATGGTAAGTGGAAAGTTATGGTGATATAAAACAGTGCCCCAGACGGTACAACTCTCTGTGAGCAGATTCCAGGCCAAACAGTGCCCCAGACTATACAACTCTCTGTGAGCAGACTCCAGGCCAAACAGTGCCCTAGACTATACAACTCTCTGTGAGCAGACTCCAGGCCAACCAGTGCCCCAGACTATACAACTCTCTGTGAGCAGACTCCAGGCCAAACAGTGCCCCAGACTATACAACTCTCTGTGAGCAGACTCCAGGCCAACCATGCTGTTCTGTGGGAACCAATTTAAGATACTCAACCAGCTGTCTGTAACTCAACATACATTGTTACTGTTTCTCAAATGTTTTTAATTGTATCTACTGTAAGAAATATGTTTGATATATTCCAGTACCTACAAATTCATATATGACTGAAACAAAAATTTCAAAAAGATTATGTGTAAATTCAGTCTGATACCTTCTATTCTGCTTCATTTAAGAAAGAATTCTGGGCTGGGTGTGGTGGCTCATGCCTGTAATCCCAACACTGTGGGAGGCTGAAGCAGGTGGATCACTTGAGGGCAGGAGTTCAAGACAGGTCTGGCCAACATGGCGAAACCCCGTCTCTACTAAAAGTACAAAAATTAGCCAGGTGTGGTGGCACATGCCTGTAATCCCAGCTACTTGGGAGGCTGAGACGTGAGAACTACTTGAACCTGGAAGGCAGAAGTTGCAGTTAGCCAAGATCGTGCCAGTACACTCCAGACTGGGTGATAGAGCAAGACTCCGTCTCAAAAAAAAAAAAGAATTCTGGTTGTGACACACTGAATTTATTTTATAACCCACCAGTGGATTAATTGCATGCAATTTGAGAAGCATGGTATTTAGTATACCATGTAAACAGAACAATCCCTGCAGGATTACTTTGTTTCATTTTGCTTTTCTTTTTCTCCCAGGACCTCAGGGTACCTGGGAATATCTTCCCTTTCTGTTTGTATAGATGTATGAAAGTTTTCCCCTGGGTCCTGGTTGTCTAATCTTTTTCTCTTTCTTTTTGTGCTTTTCTTCCCAGAGGTGATCCGAATACATTCTTTTTGATTTAGTCATAACTGTTTTCCTGATTTATTTTTGTCTTTCCCCATGCTGAAGATTTTATAAAATGTAATTAGAGTGGAATGAGAAGTCTTATTCTTAAAAAACCAATATGCTGCTTCAATACTTATTAATACAATAATTTGTTAGGGAGGAAAATAATCAGGCTCGAAATGTACATTAAGATATTCTGAAAACACTTTTAAAACCATTCCTTTCTCTAACCCCCAAAAGAACAAAATGAAATGGGTCTCTTTTTTCTCCTACATTTCACTAACACTCATCACGGTTTCTTAAACTGTTTAATATCATCTTTAGTGTCCTTAGTGAGAAGTAGAATCTTCTGTATAATGTAATTTAAAAATATTTGCCAACATTTATATGTGTGATTATTTCGTATGATATCTTTGAGGCTAAATTTTAATTCTTAAAAGATTGAAACACTTCTTATTGTGTGTTATAAGCAGGTGTTTAGTATTTTCTTTTTCTTCACATCCACCTCCACCTTTAGCTGTTTTCATAGCATGTGAGAAACAAAGCAAAACTTCTAAGAGAGATGATTTTGTGTAAGGTAGTGGATGTGTTGGAAATAAAACCAGTTGCAAACTTTCCTCAGTCTTCCCATCTTTTAAAAGATTACTTTTCAGATGGTATTAAAATGTGGATGCCATCTAAATTTAATAGCATCTGAGAAATAACCCTTTAAAAGAGGGGAAGGTATGTTTGAAGAGTAAAGTAGTAACTTAAAATATATGATGCGGCTCTCCAAATACGTAATATTGCTCTCTATACAACCTCTTCTCTGCAGTGTGGTTACAGTTTTAACCACATCATCTTATGGGAGCTGTGCTGCCTTTTGTTTAAACCTAAGTATCTGTATCCTGGGGCTGTGATCTTGCATATTCAGTCTAACCCGTCACATTAGTCAGGAAGGTTAGGAAGGTTTTTTTTCCTTTTTTTGAGACAGGGTCTCACTCTTGCCCAGCCTAGAATACAGTGGTGTGGGCTCCAATGATCCTCTCACCTCAGCCTCTCGAGTAGCTGCCGCTATAGACACATGCCACACACCTTGCTAATTTTTTAATTTTTTTGTATAGACAGGGTCTTGCCATGTTGCTCAGGTTGGTCTCCTACTCCTGGGCTCAAGCAGTCCTCCTGTCTTGGCCTCCCAATGTGCTGAGATTACAAGTGTGAGCCACCATTCCCAGCCCAAAGTTTGTTTGTTTTTGATTAAATTGTTACAAAGTTATTACTCTGATCTGTTTCTTCTTTACCTGATAGGGATATAAGCAGGCACTTAGCAAGTTCATATTCTATTTATGTGAGAATTTTTAACTTCTGCTTTGTTAAAATATTTTAATTAAATACCTGAAATTTCATAGTTGATTACCCATTACTAAAGTTGCTCCCCTCAAAAAAAGAAAAAAAAAACTGGAAAAAAAAAAGGAAAAGCTATGCTAAGTACCTGGGCCCCTACCCCTTAAAAAAATGATGTCTTTTCTACATAAGGTGCGGAAGTGCTGACTGCACAGTTTGTACGGAAAGCTAAATTGGATAGGAAAAACCAAGAAGCTCCTATTTCTAAAGATGTTCCAGTGCCAACAAAGGCTAAAAGGGCAAGGAAACAAGAGAAATCTCCAGTCAAAACTGTTCCAAGGGCTAAGCCACCTGTGAAGAAATCTCCACAAAAACAGAGAGTAAATATAGGAAAACGCAATCAGAACCCCAGAATCAGAAAGCAGCCACCACCTGGTAAGAAATACTCTTTCTATAAATTTAAACACCCTGGTACAGATCTAACAGAGAGTGCAAGATAATATATTGAAAGGGCATAAGAGCAGTTGAAATGTACCAAGAATTATTTCTGTGTTTTTTAGTTTAGACAGTTTCCTAATGTAAATAAATTAGGAAAGTACAGAGGCTCAAACCTTCAAAAAATAGAGCTTACTTTTTACTTTGCAAAAAGCCTGAACATGAATTATCTACAAGCATTAAAGTAAAAATGGCCTTATTTATGACAAAATGCAGAAGTAAGTAGTATCTGGTGTTATTTTTCTGGACCATTATCAATTACAAAAATAGAAGATTATAAGTTTATCTGATGGAAATTATAAACAGACTGTCCAGAACTATCAGTAATCTAGAATCCTGTTTGGTTTTATTTATTTCCTTTTTTTTTTTTTGAGACAAAGCCTCACTTTGTCACCCAGGCTGGAGTGCAGTGGGACAATCTCGGCTTACTGCAGCCTCAACCTCCTGGGCTCGAGGTATCCTCCCACCTCAGACCCCTCAAGTAGCTGGGACTACAGGCACATACCACCCTGCCCAGCTAATTTTTTGGCTTTTTTTTTTTTTTTGAGACAGAGTTTCACTCTTGTTGCTTAGGCTGGAGTGAAATGGCACGATCTTGGCTCATTGCAACCTCTGCCTCCCAGGTTCAGGCGATTCTCCTGCCTTAACCTCTTGGGTAGCTAGGATTACAGGCATGAGCCACCATGCCCGGCTAATTTTTTGTATTGTTAGTAAAGATGGGGTTTCTCCATGTTGGTCAGGCTGGTCTCGAACTTCCAACCTCAGGTGATCTGCCCACCTTGGCCTCCCAAAGTGTTGGGATTACAAATGTGAGCTACTGCGCCCAGCCTTTTTTTTTTGTATTTTTTATAGAGATGGGGTTTTGGCATGTTGCCCCGGCTGGTCTTTAACTCCTGAGCTCAAGTGATCCGCCTGCCTCGGCCTCCAAAAGTGTTAGGATTACGGGCATGAGCTACCATGCTTGATGAAGAAGCCTATATTTGATTTTAAACGGCACTAATTTTAAAAGTAGTTTTACTTATTTAGCTTTTCTTAAGTGACAAATCAAGTTTAGTCACATGAACTGCTCTAGTTTTGTATTTTCAACTGCTAGACATAAACCTATGAGTTTTCTGTCTGCTTCTTCTGATTCTACTTTCTCCCTCATTTATTACTAGATTTTTAATATCTCACAGAGAGTAGGAATTCAGAGAAAGAAACTGAATTGTTGGTTGTTGTGTTTTTTTTTTTTAAGCGTACCCTGAGATTAAGTTTTTTTCAGGTTGTTTTTTGACTGAAGATTTTTTAAAAGCTCCTCATGTCATTCAAAAACCCACATGCAGCAATTTTGGCTTCCAAACCAAATTTGAGCTC
Organism: Leontopithecus rosalia; assembly: GCA_028533165.1. Lineage (NCBI taxonomy): Eukaryota > Metazoa > Chordata > Mammalia > Primates > Cebidae > Leontopithecus > Leontopithecus rosalia. Next base: position 16,557 of record JAPYYA010000060.1, read on the forward strand.
TTCTGCTTGTCTCTCGGGAGTTTATGCTGTGGCTGCACCCCATCTCTCTGTGTTGAGCCTCTGCTGTTGCCACCATGCTCCTCCCCTGTGGGCCATCTGTGCCTCCCCCATGCATCCTCCGCCTGTGAGGGGCTTGAAGCTAGTTTTATCCCCACAGAGAGGCATTTTCTCATGTTCTGACTCTCGCTGATGTCTCATTTCTTTGGGATATTTGAGAACATTATAGAATTTAATTCATACTCTTCAAATCATTTGACGTGTCTTGGTCCAGTCTTTCAAATTTGTAAACATTATGAGAAACATCTTGTGTTCCTAGCAGTGTCCTTTGAATTTGTTGCACTGAATTGGCTTCAGATGTTTATTGAGAAATTGTTCAGTGGGAAGAGGTTTACACTTGGATACTGGCAGAAAAGCAAGCCCCAAAGATGTAAAGTTTTTAAAATACGTGTCCAAAATATTTTCCAAAAATTTCAAAATATTTGAACACGTATTTTAAAAACTTATTTGTATTGCAAATATCTGTATGTAGTGTTATCACATTCCAAGTTAACATTTTTAAATGACTACATTTAAATAATCTCATTTTTTTCTTAAACACCTATGTTAATTATTTTAATTCTTACACTTTAAACATCAAAGTTTAAGAAGGCAGATGAAACAGCCATGTTGTCCTCAACTGGAAAATTACTGATTTACATTAGAATCAAATGAAAATTTTAAAGTCAGACAACCCTTTTCTTAATGAAACATGGTTTTCTTCCTTTTTATTCACTGAACTTTCTTTTTTAATGTAGTTCCTTTGGCATTGTCTTATGTATGTCTTAAATAGATAGAAATTATTGTTTTTTTTTAAATTGAGAACTTGTAACAAGTTAATAATTGGGTGATTTATGTGAGACTATAATATGTTTTTTAAACTACCATTTTTTCTGGATTTCAATACAGTATCTTTTATATTAGGCCTTATTGTAAGTAGTATTTTGTGTAAGGGATAAGTATATAAAGGCCATAATATTAACAAAGATAGAATGAAATTAGTGTCAATAAATGAATCAGATCATAAAATTAATTTTATGTTTCCAATATACCTGTGGGGCTAACAAGACAGCTACCCGCTTTGGGTCCTTTTCATCCACCTGTCCCCTTTGGATTTGCTGTTTTAAATAAATACTGGGCAGTGGTTGATAGTTTTACCCTTTCCCCATGTATGTGCATATCCTTATCTCATTCTAATTGATGAGATTTAAATGTATTACTCATTGGCGTTGGCTGGAGAGAGGTTAATTCATTTTGGACCTGCTACTATTATAAAGAGGAACACAGTTGGCTTTTCTGTTCATCTCTCTACCTGCAGCAGGTAATCATTGCCTAGTAGAGTTGTGAAGTTGATCCTTCATAATAACAGCATTTAGGAAGGACTAATTAATGTCTTGAAAGTACCTAGGGACACCACTGGCAAATATAATTGTTCTGATTAAGGGCATATGGATAGATTTCTCTGCATAAAGGAAAACTGTCAGTAGATTTACTGTTTCTTGGATAATGTAAAAAAATTTTATTACCAAATGTTTTTGGTAATGAAAGCAAAATTTTAAAAGGTATGGAATTGATGATTCTGAATACGCTTATGACTTCTAATTTTTTATTTCTATTACATCATGTAATTAAAAATTTATGTAGTTAAAAGTATTTGAACTTAGGTGGTTTCTCTAACAGATTACTTGTTCAAGGAAATGATTGCTGAGAATGTATGTTAGCAAACTTTAACACACACTTGAAACTTCAGCATTCCTAGCCTCACTGGATTGTAAGCTCCTGAAGGGCAGGACTGTCATTCCTTTTCTTTCTGTTTTTTTTCTGTTTGTACATTTTTTTTGAGCTGAGCTGTGTGTCTTGCATGTAGTTCATTACATATGTTTTTGAAGAGTAATCTCTTTCTAAATTAATATACATATTCCTTAAGACTTGTCCCTCTGGTTTAATATGTCATAAGAGATCTGAGGGTTGGAAGAGACCTTAATCTGATAGTAAATTTTTAATAAGCAATATACGTAACGTAAGTATTTCTGGAACATGTTGAGTTAGCCATTAATAACAGTAGAGAATTCTATGACAAGCAAACATAATATCTGTCTTTTTTTAATTCCTTTATACTGAAGTCAAAGGAGAAACTGTTTCAAAGCTTCAGTCAGAAATTTCAAAAGATGGTCAAGAAGATGGGATCAGCATAAATAATGTTCAACCAGAAAATACCACAGTGGCTCACAATGATCTTGCTGAGAACTCCATTGTCAACTATGACTCCCAGGCCCTAAATATGTTAGCTGATCTAGCATTAAGCTCTGCTACCTCTTCCACACCAGTTTCGGAGCCTAGAGATCTTCACTGTTCCTCTGAATTGCCACAGAATGATATTTTGCTCTCTAAAGAAAATTCTTTGCGAGGCACATCTGACCATGAATATCATAGAGGAGTTAAAAGTCAAAAAGGTGGATTACTACCTAACCCATCCTCTGATAGGAAGAGTGATTCTGGGTCAGACTTAACTGTTAGCCAAAATGAAGAAAGCTTGGTTGCTTGCAGTCAGACCCCTGCTAAAACCCAGTCAGCAATCACTGAGGAAACACTAGAATCTTCAGATGCCAGCCAGAGCGCTTCTGTTTCTGTGGAACATTCATATGCTCTGCTCCTTACAGAAGAGTTAAAGAAACATCTTCAGGAGAAAGAGACACCAAGCCCTCCCTTTCCCAAGAATGGGACAAAAAGCCCTGAAGCAGTAACCCCAGTGGGGAAAGTCATGCCATTTCGGCATCAGCCTGGCCTTTTGCTTCAGCCAAAACCTTCTGACGAGCCTGTGGTGAAGCACAAGGATCAACCGAAGTCTTCCAGTGTGAAAGAATCTTCTTGTTCTCATGTGGTGTTTAGCTGTGATGACTCCGTTAAGATCACTTTCAAATGTGAAACAGAATATGCATTCAGCTTAGATAGCAAATATACCAACCACCCACTGGAGAAAACTGTAGTAAGAGCGTTACATGGGTGAGTATGAGTGAAACTTGGTGAAAATGGATGAAACTTTTCTGTTGAGATGAATATAGTGAGAGGGGGATACTTGTGCCAAACTCTGGAGAAGGAGAAACAAGTGTGTGTAAAACCAGTAATTTGATAATAACATCAAGCAAACATGTTTCCTGGCAAGTAACAGTAACAGGCTGGTTTTCCCCTGTGCTCACATGGAGAACATTTTAAAGATAACTTTAGCCTAATGAATAGCTTTCCAGTTTGCAGTGGTCCTTTGTAAGCCCCTGTGGCTTTTGAATTTCGATTTTTAGATAAGATCTTAATGTGAAATATTGTGAGATTTAGAAATAATGGTTTACAGACTGGATTCCAGAAGAAACATTTTAAAAATCACTTGTAGCTTGGTAAATCGTTCAGATTGATAGGAGTAAGCAGTTTCACATCAGACTGTTCTATAGATCTCCCTTAAGAAGGAATCAAGGCAATAATAGCAGAGTGGTGAACAGCACAGGCTTTGGAGTGTAGACTAACGTGGGTTTGAACCCGAGTTCTTTCCCTTTCTTACCTCCTGTGACTCTGGGCAAGTTTCTTGCTTTTGGACGGTGCCTCTCAATCTCAATTGTGTATACTGCTCATCTGGAGATTGCATTGAACTGCAGATTCTGATGCATTCTCCTTAGGGAGAGGTCTGACGTTCTGCATTTCTAACAAATTTTCAGGTGGTATCAATGGTGGATGACAGTGTGGTCAACACTTTGGAGTTTAGTAGTAGCTGTATCTTGAGATTACATATATTGGGACAATAGTAATAATAAATGGTAAATATCACTGTTAGCAAGAAGCATTCATTAGCTCTATGAAATGACATTCAACTCCCTATTAATGAACTGTTTCACATCTGACTAAATGGACTCTACAGTGTCAGGCTGTCTTCCATGCACAAGTTTATATATACTCATAAGGGTCATTTCCTTAGACCTTCCTGCTGAGCTGTTGCCCAACTCTGCAGCCCCGCTAACTTACCCTGCTCCAGCGATCTGGCATCCTTTTGCCGGCCAGGTGGCCAGAAATGTTTTCCATCTCCCCTTACAGTTTCAGGGTATTTTTCAGAACTGTAATCTGAAAATAGTATAGTTCTGTTGAATTGCCTAGAGAGATATTTTACCATCAGACTATCTCATCTATTAGAAGAGAGACACAAAAATGGAAAATAAATGAATCAGCCAGACTTAGCAAAAGCATGTTGATGAGGATTTGGGTATTGGTGAAACCATTATTCACATAATTAGTATTCTGTGTCCAGAGTGAATTTGTATGGTGTAAAAGACACGTGCTAAACTAAGAGTCAGGAGATGCATGTTTAGATCATGATTCTGCCATGCAGGTTTTGTCATTTGAAAGAAGGCAATTACATGTTCTGATTCTCAGTTCCTGTCTCTGTAAAAAGTGGGTTAGACTGATAATTATTTGTCAAGTCAACTACATTTTTACTTATTCATGCTTCATATCTGTACATTTTAAAAATAGAAACATAAAAACTAAGGTTAATATTGGAGGCACTTGCTTTACTGTAAGGCAATCAACTAAAATAACCACTTATATTGATTTTCATGTGTTCTTTCTGTAAACTTTTAGGCCCTGGAATACTGATTTGCCTGATAATGTGGAAGAAGTGAAGCTTTTACTTCATATGTGGGTAGCTCTGTTTTACAGCAATCAGAACAAAGTCATACGATCTTCCCGAAAGGTGGTAGAATATAGCAACCCAGCAAAATTTGTGTCTATAAATAGCATGTTCGAATCTTGTGAGCTCAGTGAAATTGAGGAGTCCCTTGGTTTGGAAAGATGTTCTGCAGACCATCTATTGGAGACTAACGAAATTTCCAGGTGTCGTGCTGCTGAAGTGTCCTTCCCTGATCCTAACTGCTTGCATCCTTTCATTAAAACACCTCCTACCCAAGGCTTGGAACTCTGTGTACTAAATAAACAGGAAAAAACTTTTGCAAGAGAGTGTCATCCGGTTATCCAAGAAAACCAGAATTTCATCTGTTTTTATAATAATGAGGTATGTAAGGCTGAATGCTGTTAAATGTTGGCATTCTTTTTTAAGAAAAAAAATTTTATATGTAAAATTACATTCAAAACAAAGCATTTTTAAATTTTAGGACAGCATATTCTCTAGCATGTAAAGAATTATTACACCAAAAACTTAGTTTTTGTCAAGTGTCCTCGAATTGTCTTCAGGTAAAGCTTACCTGCCATCCTGATTGAAAAAAACCAGAGTAAAAGTCACAGAATCCTAGGCTCTGCCTGCTCACTCCTGTCATCCCAGCACTTGGGGAGGCTGAGGCGGGCAGATCACAAGGTCAGAAGTTTGAGACCAGCCCGGCCAACATAGTGAAACCCTCTCTCTAATAATTAACTGGGTGTGGTGGTGAGCACCTGTAATCAGAGCTACTTGGGAGGCTGAGGCAAAGAGAATTGCTTGAACCTGGGAGGTGGAGGTTGCAGTGAGCCAAGATCACGCCACCGCACTCCAGCCTGGGCTACAGTGCAAGTGAGACTCTGTCTCAAAAAAAAAAAAAAACAGAAAAAAAAAAAGAAAAATGTCACAGGGTCCACATGATCTGGGAGCCCACTGTAATTGTGTCACTTATTAGCTTAATACTTTGGGGCAAATTACTTGTTTGCTTAGTTTTTGATAGAGGTGACTAATACCTGTCATGTCTTATGTAGAATATTAAGGATCAAATATAGCAATAATAAATATTAGACATACTTTGATAAACCTTAAAGTAACTAAAATTAATTGTATTAAAATTATTTTTGAAGACAGATGCCAGAATAATAAAATGCCAGACCTGTGAGAGCAGATCCATTGCAAATAACTATTTGTAAATATGGAAAATTTTGTTTTGTTCCATTGTTCTCAACTGATACTCAGCCAGGCCAGATAATCCAGGTTTTACCTGAGCAAATCTAAAAATTATTTACAAAATTCTAAGTAAATGAATTAACAAAATTACCTACCTTTTAAAGCTTTCTGCCCGTATTTGTTCTAGAATAATTTTACTTGGGTTTGGGCAGCACCTATGTCTGTCTTAACAAAGAGTAGACAGTGTTCCTATACCTGGAGTCACTGGGGACTTGAAGGTCCTTGGGTGAGCCTCATAGAACCTGTGAATATCTTCAAGTGATTGTCACCATCATCAGAATTAAAGATTTCTGGGGTGCTATGTGCCAGATAGTCAGTGTTCTAAACCTTTCACTCACTTTAACTCAGTTCATTCTCAGAACAAGTAAGGTAAAGACTGTTAATCTCCCATTACATAGATGAGGAAACTAAAGCATAGAGAAGTAAAGAAATTGCCTAAAGTCACAGAAAAAAATTGTCAAGCCAAGATTCCAGTCTAGAAAACCTCACTGTTAATAAGTATGTATGTGCTTTTTTTTCTGAAGATGGAGTTCAGCAATTCCATCCAATTCTCAAAGAATTACATAAAATACAGTTAAGAATCACCACCTTAGAATAAGAACATATAATTTAGGGAGATTGAGATTACTACATATGTACCTGCTAGTTTCTTATAAAATACTTTTTGTTGTGGTAATATATAATTAGCCTCAGTACTAATTTAGCAGTGATTTTGGCAAGCCTGACTGTTCAGTGATTCCTAACGATATCCTTAGTTTTTGTTTGTTTTGTTTTGTTTGTGTTTTTGTCATCTTGTTGGATGCTGTGCCTGTACTTGAAAGGCACACACTTGTGCTCTTGCACTCCCTCCACCAGTGGGCACACTGGAATGTGAAGAGGATTCTAGCATGATAGGTGCTAGACCAAGAGCGTGGTGCTGCTAGTCATGTGTTTAGTTAAGCAGTCTTTCTGAATTGTCACTTTATTTTAGAAGCATTACACTCTACCTGTAGTAAAAATACATCTAGCTATAAATATATCAAGATTGTTTGTATTTGCATTTCACTAAGACTGCAGTCATGGTGAGATTCAGGACTGAGACTAAATGTTACCAGCCACGTGATTGGGAGGGCCATTAAAGTTCTCAGAAGGACTCTGACTATCAAGACTTTTCTTTTTTTTTTTTTTTTTTTTGAGACGGAGTTTTGCTCTTGTTACCCAGGCTGGAGTGCAATGGCCCGATCTCGGCTCACCGCAACCTCCGCCTCCTGGGTTCAGGCAATTCTCCTGCCTCAGCCTCCCGAGTAGCTGGGATTACAGGCGCGCGCCACCGTGCCCAGCTAATTTTTTGTATCTTTAGTAGAGACGGGGTTTCACTATGTTGACCAGGATGGTCTCGATCTGTTGACCTCGTGATCCACCCGCCTCGGCCTCCCAAATGCTGGGATTACAGGCTTGAGCCACTGCGCCCGGCCCAAGACTTTTCTAATTCTTAAAACTCTGGTGTCTCAGTCCCACTCTGCCGACTCTGGTTTCTATCTTCTTTAAGACAGACTTTGTTTTATTACGTTTTGAGATGGAGTGTCTGTCGCCCAGCCTGGAATGCAGTGGCTTGATCTCAGCTCACTGCAACCTCCGCCTCCCTGGCTCATGTGATTCTCCTGCCTCAGCCTCCCAAGTAGCTTGGACTACAGATGTGCACCACCATACCCAGCTCATTTTTGTATTTTTAATAGAGACAGAGTTTCACCATGTTGGCCAGGTTGGTCTAGAACTCCTGACCTCAGGCAGTCCACCTGCCTCAGTCTCCCAGAATGCTGGGATTACAGGTGTGAACCACTGCCCTCAGCCAGAAATTTTTTGTTTGTTTGGTTTGGTTTGGTTTTCTGAGACAGAGTCTTGCTCTGTCGCCCAGGCGGCAGTGCAGTGGTGCAGTCTTGGCTCACTGCAACCTCCGCCTCCTGGGTTCAAGTGATTCTCATGCCTCAGCCTCCCAGGTAGCTGGGACTACAGGAACGCACCACCATCCCCGGCTAAGTTTTGTTTTTTTAGTAGAGGCTGTATTTCATGGTGTTGGCCAGGCTGGTCTCAAATTTCTGGGCCTAAAGTGATCTGCCTGCCTTGACCTCCGAAAGTGCTGAGATTTCAGGTGTGAGATGCCACACCCCACCTAAGACAGAATGTTTTTAACAAGAGATTTGGAACACAGTTCCTGACTTCCAGTATGTATGCTTCAAGACATGGCATGCAATTTGTGAACATGGTGTTCCCAGCGTTACAGAGGTATGGTCAGTTGTATAATCAGTTCATTTTATCCTATCCTGGACAAGACCATGGCTGTAAATAAAACAAAAAACACCAACCTGCTGATGAGGTTCTCAGAACTGTCCTGAGATGATAGCTCTGCTAATGTTTAACCTAAATCCTGGTTGCTGCTGTTTCAGTCAGTCCCATTAGTTCAGTTTATGAATGCAAACCACATTGATAAATTTTCAGTTGCCCTGTAGAATAGGAGGTATTACAATGAGAAAGGAAGTAGCTCCAGTTTTGTGCAAAGAAGATAGCTAAGGGATGAGGGGCCTTTATTTACAAGAATCAGTGGACTCTGAGTACAGCGGGTAGTAATCAGTTTACTTTGTTGCCTCATGGGAAAGTTTCAGATAATGGTACACTTACGGTCTAATTGAAAACTGATGTTAAAAACATTCTTTGCTTTTTAAAAATTATCTTTTAGGCTGGCCACAGTGACTCAACGCCTGTAATCCCAGCACTTTGGGGGAGGCCAACGTGGGTGGATCACTTGAGGTCAGGAGTTCAAGACCAGCCTGGCCAACATAATGAAACCTGTCTCTACTAAAAATATAAAAATTAGCCTGGCATGGTGGCATGCGCCTGTAATCCCAGCTACTCAGGAGGCTGAGGCAGAGTCGCTGGAACCCGGGAGGCAAAGGTTACAGTGAGCCGATCATTCAACTGCACTCCAGCCTGGGTGATAAAATAAGACCCTGTCTTAAAAAAACCATCCTGGCCAACGTAGTTCAACCCTGTCTCTAAAAAGTACCAACACTGGTTAGGCATGGTGGCGCGTGCCTGTATTCCCAGCTACTGGGGAGGCTGAGGCAGGGGAATCACTCGAACCCGGGAAGAGGTTGCAGTGAGCTGAGATCATGCCACTGTACCCCAGCCTGGCGACAGAGCAAGACTGTCTAAAAAAGAAAATATTATAATCATTTATTAAAAACAAAATCGAGTGCTTTTTCTCTAGTGCAACATTTCTGGATTAAGTGGTGCTAATCAGCAAACAGGCTGCATTTCAAGTCTTTTAAATTGTCAGTGGTCTAGCTATTTTTCTTCCAAAAAGCTCATTTAAAAAAAAAAAAAAGCTTCACAGTTAAGAAAGTTCCGGAGCTCTTCTCTGTGTATGATTTTAAAAACAAATCCCATTGGGTGATATTTTAAGCCTGCTTCAAAAGAGGGAGTTGCTTGATTTGTACCCTGTGACATTCATATAGATTAGAAGATTCAAAAGAACATTCACAAACTAAAATTAATTTTTGTCTTTTCTGTTCTTCACATATGTAATCATTTAAAAAACATTTATGTGACTGATTTTTTTTTTTTACTTTGGTCATTTCAGGTAATGCGGGAAGAAGCTAAACAAGAATCAGATAAACTGGAGACTTCTAATCTTGTGCTTTCTGGTATTGGAACTACACAAACTAATGGACCTTCTGTTCCTAGTGAAGAAGAAATTTTTCAGCCACTGGGTAGCACAAGAGTTCCTTCTTACAGTGGCACTGTTACTCAAGCCACATTTACCAGGACTTATGATGGGACTGGTAGTCAGCCAGTGATGTGTCAGAGCTCTGTGTCCAGCACCCTTGAAAACAAAGTGGATGTTCTTGATGCACCCACACAGACAAAAGCAGATGCTTTACAGGACTGTATCCAGCATAGCAGCCCCATAAACAATGAATGTCAGCCTTCCTTGGAAAGAAAAGATGATAATATGGAGTATGTAATGATTAATCTGGAGCCAGTTACTCTCCCCTTTGAAAAAAAAGCACATGTACCAATACAGACAGAAGTTGTAAATACAGCTGATGAACCTACAAACTTTAATGATGAGTTGATTAAGCAAGTATCACCTGCTGCAAGCCTTAGACATCCTGTATCCACCTTGGATAAAACACAAACACAAGGCCTTAGGGACATTCCCTCTCTAGTAGTGGCAGGACAGAAAGGCACTAAGTACCTCTGTGCCTCCTCAGTAGGTAGAGAGACACTTGATAAAGAAATGTGTTCGTTACAGAAAGAGATGCCTCTTCCAGTCTCACTATCGTCTGATAAAGCAATGGTAATGGAGGCATTATCATTAGTTAAAAGTTCTAGTTATCCTTTACCCAGTGAAGAAGTGAGATGCACTCAGGATTTCCTTTCACAGACTCGGAGTCTCCTTGGCCTATCTTCAGAAGGACTTCTAGAACTGACACAAGTTGAAGTTGACTCATCATCACCCTTTCCCTCCTTGGGAAAGCAGTGTTCACTTAACCGCATTTCATCAGGATGCTACACATCAGGTGGCTCTTTGGAACTAAGGAAGAATGACAATAATGGTCCAAACATTGAAAAGATGAATTTCAAAGCATTTGATTCAGTATTTATCAAACAAACAAACCTGTCTGTGAATAGAGAGGTCAGCCTAGAGTTACCAGAGGAAGATTCTGACATTGACTTAGCGCTGACAATATCACCACCTACAAGTCCCAGAGAAGAAATGCCAGTTGGTGAAATAGAGCAACTTCAGGAGCCCCCATTGTCAAATTTAGAACATCAGGATGTAGCTGAGGAAATAGGTAAACCAGAAGAGGTGGCTCTCACAGAAAACAGAGAAGTGAATTCTGCTGATTATGATTCGGTAAATCCTACAGTGGCAGAAGAACCAGTAGAAAATAAAGACAGAAAAGGGGATAATTTACAACCGGTTACTTTAATACTTTCAAAAGAAAATTGCACCCTTGAGATTGCAGAGGAAATAAATGTGACCTCTGATTTTCCCTTTGATCCCTTAATTGAGGAAGTATCACCAGCTTCTAGTCCTGACCCTCCAGTACCAGTTAAAGAGACTCGACCATATCAGGCTGTGACCCCATGCATTTTAAAACTTCATGGTAGACAGTGTGAGAAGAGCAACAGAGTCTCTCAGTGTAAGTCAGAAGATTTAGGCATAACAGAAAAAGAAAAGTTTTTTGTTGGTCCTACCCATCCAGTGGGGCAAGGTAATTTTACCCAGGTACAACAAATGCAGGTCTCTGCTGAAATGCCTCTAATAATTGATCATGCAGGAGGAAAAGGTAGACCAACCCTTCCTGGTAAAGTAACTGAGGAAATTGTCTCAAGTGAGCATGATAAGGATTTATCTTTCTCAGGAAAGGTGCAGTGCTGTGGTAGGGAGTTAAACCAGCCTGCCTCAGCTGCTGAATACAAAGGTGACTTCAGTCCTACTCCTGAAAAACTGGTAAAATCAGGAAATCTGTTGCAGCCAATTAGTGTAGAGAACAGAAATTTGGACCTGAAAAATTTTGTCTTGGAGTCCAGTGAACCTCCATTTGGTCCTAGAAATGTTACTGAAAGTAAGTCTTTGTCTGGCACATTGGTTTCCACAGCTGCACCAAGTGTTACAGTGAATGTGTCAGTAAGACAGCAGACTAGCCCTAAAAGCAGTGAGGAAAATCTCTGTAATAGTGATTTGAAAGCAGATGAGGGCATTTATCCACAGGTGAAGTCCTCGAAAGCTGCTTCAGTTGATGAAGCTTATTCTACGCAGGGATGCGTATGCTCAGTGGTCCCAGCACTTGGTTCTTCCTCAGACAGTGGTACATTAACCCATTATGTAAGACCGGTAAGTGCAGAGCCTGGGTTTCAGGCAAAGGAAATACCAGCAGTCAGAATGGCTAGTTTGCTTAAGAATGGTGAAACTGAAGCTGAGTTACCCAAAGAAACCACAGGCCTAGGCACTGATGGTCCTCAGTCCAACACCACATCTCTAAAAGGTGAATGCGAAACCATGCACACACTGCCAAATGTGTCAACATGTGAAACAAAGGAGCTGTTGAATGTTGGAGTTTTCTCCCTTTGTTCTGGTCTCTGCCAAAATACGGCAGACACCAGGGAAAATCTCAGTAAAGAACCTTTGGCCTCCTTCGTTTCACAATCTTTTGACGCTTCTGTTTGTGGAGTATCCGCAGAGCACATAGAAATCAAGACCAGTGAGGAGGGGCTCAAGGCTGAGGCTGGTTCTGAAATCCTAGGTAGAGATGCAGAGGTCAGTGTAAATTCCGACATGCACTATGAACTGCTTTCTGGAGATTCTGATCTAGACCCGCTTGGTGATTGTAAAAATCCCAAATTCAATTTGGAGGATTCTTACGCTTTAAGGGGTAGTTACACCAGGAAAAAAGAAGATGTTGCCACAGATGGCTATGAATCATCGCTGAAAATCCACAACCACCACCAAGAGGACTGGGGCTGGTCTAGCCGGGTTCCAGGCATGGAGACAAGCCTCCCTCCCAGACACTGGACCATGGGGATGAAGAAAGAAGAGAAGTGTGTGCCGCATTATGTCCAAATCCGAGATGTCCATGGGATCCTCAGGACTTACACCAACTTTTCTGTAACAAAAGAGCTCAAAGACACCACAAGAACTTCACACAGCCTGAGGAGACACCCAAGTTTAACTGCAAGCTGTGGCCTGCTCAGCTCTTGGACAAGCACTTGGCAGGTGGCAGACGACCTCACCCAGAACACTTTAGACCTGGAGTATCTGCGTTTTGCACATAAACTAAAACAGACCATAAAGAATGGGGATTCTCGGCATTCTGCCTCCTCCACCAATGTCTTTGCAAAGGAGTTACCTACCCAGAGCTCCATTGGTGCTTTTCCTTTGACAAAAATATCTGAGGCCCCAATTCTGCACCCTGCACCTAGGAGCAGGAGCCCCCTTCTGATAACAGTTGTGGAGTCAGATCCCAGACCACAGGGGCAGCCCAGGAGAGGCCACACAGCCAGCAATCTGGAGAGCTCTTCCTCTTGGAGAGAGAGATGTAGTCACAATAGAGATCTTACAAATTCTCAAAGAAATCAGACTGTTTCATTCCACCTCAACAAACTGAAATATAACAGTACGTTGAAGGAATCTCGAAATATTTCACTTATTCTCGATGAGTATGCCGAATTCAACAAGGTGATGATGAATAGCAACCAAGCTGTCTTCCAAGACAAAGAGTTCAGTGATGCTTCTGGAGAAGCCACTGCTCAAGAGATGTATCTGCCTTTCCCAGGACGGTCAGCCTCCTATGAAGACATCATCACAGACTTGTGCACCAGTTTGCATGTCAGACTAAGAAGTGTTGTGAAAGAGGCTTGTAAAAGTACCTTCCTGTTCTACGTTGTCGAAACAGAAGACAAATCATTCTTTGTAAGAACGAAGGTAAAGTGCCAGCCATGTCTTACATATTATTTTAATTGCTTTCTGATTTTAGTTTGTTTTACAGATAATAAATTTAGCATGTTTGCCATCAAAAAGAAATCACGGTATGACATGGTATTTAAGTTTGACAGCTTAGTCTGTCTGCATACTGAATGTTTCCTGCAGGATCTGCCATTCGTACTATATTTGAAAATTAGTATTATGTTCCAAAATTAGGGCAATGACTCATTTTTTTTCACCAAAAAGTTACCATTGTAGACATGGCCATACTTCAAATGTAAATACACACTACAATGTTAAAATACAGATTTTTTCAAAAAGTATCATTACCTGTGTTCCTCCGGAGTGTAGATTAGTCAAGTAGACCTCTTTTTATTTTGGATATATTTTTTTTGTTGTTGTTTTGTTTTTTGAGACAGACTGCGGTACCATGGCACAGTCTAGGCTTACGCAGTCTCCGCCTCCTGGGTTCAAGCAATTCTCCTGTCTCAGCCTCCCGAGTAGCTGGGACTATAGGCATGCATCACTATGCCCAGCTAACTTTTTGTATTTTTAGTAGAGACAGGGTTTCATCATGTTGGCCAGGATGGTCTCGATCTCTGACCTCGTGATCCACCCGCCTAGGCCTCCCAAAGTGCTGGGATTATAGGCGTGAGCCACTGCGCCCGGCCTTATATTTTTCTTTTAATTTGAATGTTAGGATAGCGGTGGTTATGGTGAGTACATGGAGTTACACAGTCCTCAAATTTAAATAATGAAACCTTGGTGAAATTCTGGCATGTGCGGAGCCAGAACCTGTGTTGATTCACCATTAACTTCACTGTTGTATCCTTTCAGATTTTATTTTTCTTCTATTTGGGGTATAGACAGCATTTTTTAAAAGTTGTTTTTAATAATTTTAAATTTTCATAAAGTTGCAGAAATAGTGCCTTTTACCTAGATACCTCAATATTGACATTTCTGAGCCGTTTGTAAATGTGTTTGCAAATACTTAAATGTGTATTACCTGAGTGCAGGGATACTCATTTTTTAACCACAGAACAATCCTATAAATCAGGAAGTTAATATAATATTAATGTGACCATCTCCATCAACCTCATTGCAGGTCCAGGATCATAGGTGTATGGAATTGTCATGTCTTCAGTCTGGTATAGTTCCTCTGTTACTTCTTGTCTTTTATGACCTTGGCAGTTTTGAAGACTGTAGGCCAGTTATTTGGTCGAGTTTCCTTCCATTTGTGTCCATGTTTCTTTGTGACTTAGGCATTTTTAGATGTGGATACTCGTGTCGATGTCATGTAGGGCTCTTCTCAATGCATTCATTGTATTGAGGCACCCGATGTTGATTTATCTCCTTACTGCTATGTTAACTTTTTCACTTTGTTAACATGATTTCTGCCAGGTTTCTCGAATGTAAACTTAATAAGTATGTTGAACTTAACAAGTCGGGAGATACTTAAGAATGTATGAAATCCTATTCCTTATCAGACTTGTAGCCACTAAATTGAACATCGGTTGATGATTTCTATCTGAATCAGTTATTACTGTGATGATTGACAAATCGTGATACTGAAATTCTGTCTGCATTTATTATTTGCATTCTGCTCTAGAGCTTTCCCTTCTTTTCCATTTTTCTTTCTTTTTTTTTTTTTTTGAGACAGTTTCACTCTTGTTACCCAGGCTGGAGTGCAATGGCGCGATCTTGGCTCACCGCAACCTCCGCCTCCTGGGTTCAGGCAATTCTCCTGCCTCAGCCTCCTGAGTAGCTGGGATTACAGGCACGCGCCACCATGCCCAGCAATTTTTTGTATTTTTAGTAGAGACGGGGTTTCACCATGTTGACCAGGATGGTCTCGATCTCAAGACCTCGTGATCCACCCGCCTCAGCTTCCCAAAGTGCTGGGATTACAGGCTTGAGCCACTGCGCCCGGCCCATTTATCTATTATTTTGCTTGTCTGTATCACTGTGGACCATGACCCATTTTGTTTTACTTAAAGAGTTATCTGTTTCTTAATTATTTTAACACTTAGAATGTCCCAGACCCAGCCAGCAGGTGTCCCTTTAAAGTTGGCTTCTGTGTCCTTTTGACAATTCCCCATAATTCTTTGGGCACTTCTTTACTTTGGGATGTAACATAATGTTCCAGGCTTATCTTGTATTTTCCTTTCCCCAGCCTTGAAGTCAAGCATTTCTCTAACAAGCTGACTCTTTAGTGAAGAACAGCATGTTTTCACCACCTAGGGACTGGGTGAATGAACTCAGTACCATGGGTGTCTTTGCTTCTAGGTCCTCTCAGCACATAGGGCCAAGAAATATACATACGTACATACATATGACTACATCTGTATTTGTGTATAAAAAGCAAAAAGAGGGGTTCACACTCATCCCCAGTTCTAGTCTGGTACTGCCAAGTTTGTGCTTGCCGCTTTCTCCATGTATGGAGCTCCCTTCTCTGAGAAGGTTGACTCTGTTGTCCTCAATGTATTGAGTTATTGTCACTCCCAGGTTCCCCTCCCGCATCCTCCTCCCAACCCCAGGTACAATGAGACCCCTCACTGAGGCACTCACCCTGACCTTCCCAAACTCCCTGACCTGAGGGGGGCCAGCTGCCCTCCCCCACCCTTGCAGCAGAAAGCTCCATTCAGATGCCAGCAGTCCTGTTTTGTATCTACCTCAGAGCCCCAACATGTGCAGGTGTGGGGGATGTTGCCTTTTATGATTCTTAGAGTCTAATGGGACAAGGAAAACACTAATTTAAAAGTCACACAAATAAATATAAAATGAAAGTGATGGTAAGTGTGATGCACTTGCCATGAGGATGCATTGAGGGCAACTGACCTTGCCGGGGAGGTGTTTCCTCAGGAAGTGCTGCGGCACAAAAAGCACAAGAGGTCTGCACATCGCCTGCAGCACTGGACATGCTGTGTGTCCGTTCCACGTGTCCTGCTAGGTCTGTCTCAGACTTCACTTCCATCACTTCTGCTGCTTCCTGCGCTAACTCCAGAAGGCCACGTGGGAGTCCGTGAGGACTGGATTACTAAGTAACGAGTTACTCAGTAATGAGGGACATCGTATCCCTTGGGTGTAGGGTCACAAGGTCACTTCTGATCTGGAGTACAGAGGCCTCTGCAGAAACCATAGAGTTGCATAAAGATTTCTCAGTCTGCCCTCCTCTTCCCATGTGGAGGTGTGTAGCTGGCAAACACACCACAGACAATGGCCTCTTGGTGCTGGTGGGCTGGTCAGAGTGAGTGAGCCATGTCAGCCAGAGGCTTGGGCTTGGGCTTGGCTGGGCTGTGGGAGAGAAGAGCCTCACGGTTCATATGGCAGTGGCAGGGCCTTAAGTCATGCTAAGCTATTTAGACTTCATCCTGAGGTCACTGAGAGTTCCTGGAAAGGTTCTGTTGGGTTTTCCCACCACTAGACTGCCAGACATAGTTTTTTCAAAAGATCTTTTTAAAGGTTTGTTTGTTTTTCAAGTAAAGCAGCTGGAGTAGGGAAGCATTTTTTAAAACCTGTAACTGTTTGTGAAGCATTTTAGAGCGATCTCTTAGCAGATGGAGAACAGATTGGAAAAATGACAGTCACTGGCCTTAACGTGAAACTCCATTGTTGCTAGAGTCACCCACATTGTTCTTCTAGAAGATGGCTCCTAAATATGACTAAATGTTTTTTGCAAATTTGTGGAATCTGCTCTTTAGCCCAGTTGTATTCTTCTTCCCCAGCTGAAGTTCTTTTTGTTCTCCAAGGTTCTTAATGAATAGTGGCCAGATTTGGTTTTGTGTTTCCTCTGTTGCCTTTGCTCCAAGCTGCTTGCCATTTCAGTCAGCAGCACTGTAGTTGAAAAGATGCAGTCACTCTCTTCAGTCTCTCTGAAGGTACCCAGCCTCCAAAAGCAATCTGGAAGTCGGTTTAACTTTTTATTGTACCTTGAATTAAGGTTAATTTTATTTGGCTGATTCTATGTCCTGTGCCCTGACATGAGATAGTGACTCAGGAATCAGCCAAGTTAGCATCGTGGTCATGTACGTATTTGGACGCAGTGAGCAAAATACTTGGTTTCTTTTAGCTTCCATCTTCTCAGAAAGCAACAGCGCGGTGGCTCACACCTGTGATCCCAGCACTTTGGGAGACCGAGGCAGGTGGATCACCTGAGGTCAGGAGTTCGAGACCAGCCTGGCCAACATAGTGAAACCCCATCTCTACTAAAAATAAAAAATGAGCTGGGCATTGCAGCATGCACTTGTAATCCCAGGTACTGGGGAGGCCGAGGCAGGAGACTCACTTGAACTCAGGAAATGAAGATTGTAGTAAGCCGAGATTGCAGCCACGGTGCTCCCGCCTGGCTGACAGAGGGAGACTCCACAGCAGAGCGGTAATCTTAGTTCTCACTTCCACATCAAGTAATACGATTTTCATGAAGAAGAGAGATCATAGTAATGCTCAGTTTTATTCATAGCAGGAGTACTTTTTTTGTTGTTTTTTTGAGAACAAGTCTTACTCTGTCACCCAGGCTGGAGTGCAGTGGTGCAATCTTGGCTCACTGCAACCTCTGCCTTCTGGTTTCAAGTAATTCTCCTGCTTCAGCCTCCCGAGTTGCTGGGATTACAGGTGCACGCCACCACACCTGGTTAATTTTTGTATTTTTAGTAGAGACGGGGTTCCACCATGTTGGCCAGGCTGCTCTCAAACTCCATCACAGGAGTACTTCTAGACATGCTTGTTTTTATAGTGAATGTATTGTTTCATAATATTTTAGCACATGGTCACTGTTTACAACAGAAAATAACAATGTGCAAAAATAAAAACTACTTGTCAACTGAAAAAGTGGACACATTCCAAAATAAACTTGAGTGTACTATCAAGAATAAAATGCTTTTATTTTATATTTAAATTTAATATAATAGAGGTGAGTCTCACTGTGTTGCCGAGGGTGGTCTTGAATTCCTGGCCTCAAGCAATCCTCCCACCTTGGCATCCCAAAGTGCAGGGATTACAGGCATGAACCACCATGCCTGGCCCAAAATGTTTTTAAAAGCTTAGAAACATTTTGCATAATCCTTTTGTCCTGGAGAATTAATTAGTAATGGGATGTTAGGCCCAGTTAGACAGATCTGTAGACCCTTCATTACTGTTGAAATCTGAGTGTGTGACAGAATAGCACAGACCACCACAGGATTTGATGGAAATATATTCCTTCAAATAATTTATTAGTCAAATAAATGAAGGCTAGAGATTTATACTTAGATATTTCGGCAAGCTCTTTGTTAAATCTCATAATTTTTTTGAAAATCAACCCTATATTTTGAATGATAAATTGAAATAGTCAAAATTTGAGTTGTTTAAAGATCCAAGGGAGCTGGGCATGGTGGCTCATGCCTGTAATCCCAGCACTTTGGGAGACCGAGGCAGGCAGATTGCTTGAGGTCAAGTTTGAGACCAGCCTGACCAACATGATTAAAACCCCATCTGTAC
Source organism: Leontopithecus rosalia (assembly GCA_028533165.1). Lineage (NCBI taxonomy): Eukaryota > Metazoa > Chordata > Mammalia > Primates > Cebidae > Leontopithecus > Leontopithecus rosalia. Next base: position 35,456 of record JAPYYA010000060.1, read on the forward strand.
TAAAAATAACAAAAGCCACGCGTGGTGGCAGGTGCCTGGAATCCCAGCTACTCGGGAGACTGAGGGAGGTGAAGTGCTTAAACCCAGGAGGTGGAGATTGGTTGCAGTGAGCTAAGATCGCACCACTGCACTCCAGCCTCAGTGACAGAGCAAGACATCTCAAAAAAAAAAAAAAGATCGAAGGGAAACAGATCAAAGTAACACTTCACTTTTATGAAGGAAATAAGTGATAGTCAAACAGTCTTCTGGGCATAACAAATCCAGAATCCATCCAGGTGCAGTGGCTCATGCCTAGAATCCTAGCACTTTGGGAGGCTGAGGTAAGAGGACTGCTTGGGGCCAGTCTGAGCAAAACAGACATCATTTCTACCAAAAAAAAAAAAAGCCAGGCATGGTGGTGTGCACTTGTAGTTCTAGCTACCTGGAAGGCTGAGGTGGGAGGATCGCTTGAGCCCAGGTCAAAGCTGCAGTGACTTATATTTGTGTCACTGCACTCCAGCCTGGGTGACAGAGTGATACCATGCATGTCTCAAGAAATATCAGAATCACAAGGAAGGGTAGGAAGGGTAGGGTAACATAATTTATTTAATTATACAAACTTAACCCTCCCAGTCCAGATTATTAGGGAGCCATTCTGTATGTTTATTATACTGGACTGCACTGTAGTGGCACCATACAATCGCATTCCGTTTAATCTGCATCACCGATCTTATTCTGAGATATAGAACCAAGGGACTGTTGACTCTAAAATCACTCCTTATTAATGAGAAATACATGGGGATTATGGGTATTGTTTTTTTTTGGGGGGGGTGGAGGAAGGGAGGAAGGCAGGAAGGGAGGGAAGGAGGGAGGGAGGGAGGGAGGAAGGGA
>JAPYYA010006000.1:0-10221 GCA_028533165.1 Leontopithecus rosalia
GTATAAATCGTTCTACTATAAGGACACATGCACCTGAATGTTCATTGCAGCACTGTTTACAATAGCAAAGAACTAAAACCAACCCAAATGCCCATCCATGATAGACTGGACTGGGAAAATGTGGCACATATATACCATGGAATATTATGCAGCAATCAAAAATGATGAGTTCGTGTCCTTTGTAGGGACATGGATGAATCTGGAGAACATCATTCTCAGCAAATTGACTCAAGAACAGAAAAGGAAACACCGTATATACTCACTCATAGGCAGGTGATGAACAATGAGAACACATGGACACAGGGAAGGGAGTACCACACACTGAGGTCTATTGGGGGAAATAGGGGAGGGACAGTGGGAGGGGGCAGCAGGGGAGGGATGGCATGGGGAGAAATGCCAAATATGGGAGAAGGGGCAGAAGGCAGCAAAACACACTGCCACGTGTGTACCTATGCAACTATCTTGCATGTTCTGCACATGTACCCCAAAACCTAAAATGCAATAAAAAAATATGTTTCTGTCTGTTTTTCTTCTATTTTCTTTTTTTTTGTTTTTAGAGTCTATCCTTATACTTGAAACAAAATCTACTTTGTTTTAATATTCACTCATTGGTCCTGTCTTATTAAAGTTTCAAAGATGTACTCTAATCTCTGTTCTATTTAGCTCTCTCTTATATGTGCTAAAACACAGACCACATCTTTCTTCTCCATGGTTTCACTTGAGAAACTAAATATCCATAGGTACACCAGATATTCTTCAATTGGCATAGGTTTTAGACCCTTAATTACTCATTCATATTACTTAAAATGCATGCTTATTTGTCAACAATATTGCAGCAAGAACAGGAGTCATGGCCAAATTAAAACATCAGGGGAAATAGGGTGTGGAACAGAGAATGGCCCAGCTCAGGTTGGGATGGCCTATGTTTATGCTTGGTGAAAGCACAGACACATAGACAACTATAAATCTTTGAGTGAACTCAGCCAGTTTCATGATCTTGCTTCACCCTGATTTCTCCAACATCTTTATTTAATAATGGTGGCAACCAGCATTTCATCACATTATCTTGAAAGGTCTTAAGGAACTGTCTGGTTTGAAAAATGTGCTCCATCGTCTACATGATCTCTTCTCATCTTCCCCGCTTCCAACTATGCTACTGCCTAGAACTAATTCTCTTGAATAAAAAGTACATTAAAGTTATTACATTCACTTCTCTGGTGAGTATAATTGTAGTGATGATTAGTAACAAAATGAAGGCTACTAAAATAGCTATAATACCACGGTTGGTGAATATGTGCTGAGTTTTCTTCTAAAAGACTTCGATATTACTTAAATAAACTAAGGTTACTTCATAATCTCCATGAAGTCCTTGTGCAGCAGATTGTTAAAACCAATGCAGTAATTTACATATATCCCTCTTAGGTTTAGCTCTTAGTTTCATCATATGTTTCCATGTGTTAAGATCTTTTAAAATCCTGAATGTGTTATATGTAGGTTTGAAAACTGTGTATTCATTCCTGTCATTGATTTTAATGTTCTATAGAGAGGTTAGAACATATGTTCAGGAAACATCTCTTTCAGCTGACATCGTATCTTTAAGTCATTATCTTTTTATTTTTTTGAAGCAGAGTCTCCCTCTGTTGCCCATGCTGGAGTGCAATGGCAAGATCTTGGCTCACTGCAACCTCCACCTCTTGGGTTCAAGCGATTCTTGTGCCTCAGTCTCCTGAGTAGCTGAGATTACAGGCACTCACCACCACACCTGGCTAATTTTTTTTTGTACTTTCAGTAGAGACAGGGTTTCGCCATGTTGTCCAGGTTGATCTCGAACTCCTGAGTTCAGATAATCCACCTGCCTCAGTTTCCAAAGTACTAGGATTACAGGTGTGAGCCACTGCAATCTTTGAATACAATTACTCTACTAACTCATTATTACTGTAATCTATTATTATAAGTCAATTCAATTCATTATTACTGTAATCTATCTGCTCAAAATATTTTCATAAGTTTGTCCCTTATGTATATTATCTCTATTATAATGAAAATAAAGGTATTTGGATATGACTTAACCACCTCCTATTTAAATTAAAAAAATCTCTAAAATTCTGAGTTATATCTGGGGAAGAGAATAAGCTGCAGTTTACTGGTTCTGAAGTCTACAATTTCTCCTTTTTCAAAACTATTTTTGTTTGTCATTTAAAAAAAAATTTTCTATGAATTTTTAAAATGTTAGAATTTTTTACTGATATTAGTAAAGTTTCCTCTCACTACTTTGAATATAATTTTCCTGACTTTAAAGATCTGACAATTTGAAAGATGTTGAGTTATTCCACCATTATCTGCTCAATTATATTTGTCTTTATTTATCTTTGAGGTTTTATAATTTTGCTAGTTTGAAGGTTATTAACTTTGATAGTGACTTTATTTGTCTAGAAAAATAATGTAAAATGTTTAAGTCCAAAAAAGAAAGAAAAATTATAAAGAAAAACGTTAGTGTAAGACAGATAAAGCTTCAAGGTCTCAATACTAACACTCAGTTGCTAAATAAATATGTTCATAGTAGTTCAAGTCAGTTTCCTCATGTTAACATGGTAAAAAGCATAATTTACATGTTGAGTGTTCTTTGTTTCTTTTGCTTTATCAATTACATAGCATATTTAAGTTATACAGCACAAAGAAGAATTAAAGGAGGTATATTGTAGAAGTATCTTGGCAAGTTGAACTGGAAAAAAAAGAATGCTCTCCCCGCATCTTTTTTTACATAACTATGGAGTGCACCTGAAAATCAAATTCTAGATCTAGAATTTTATCTCCCATTTCTTTGAGGTATAGCATAAAAAGGTAAAACTTGATTATCTCTACTTTACAACAAAAGTAACTAAATTCTAGAATAATAAAGAGACTTAAAGCATATCATCCAGTTTGTAAAGATCTTTGGCAGTAAGGCAAAAATTAGACTAAACTTTCATCTATAATGCAATAATTTTCAGATAACCCACCCATCTTGAGCTAAGAGTTTTGACTGTGTTTATTTAAAGATGGAAAAGAAGATTAGCACACATTCAATTTTGATTGATTTGCTCATTTTTATAGTTGAAATAGTAAAGTCCTAACCTGATATAGTTTACTGAGTTGAAAAAAGTCTGATTCTTTTCATCAGGTAGCTCTAGCCTTGGTCTTCAGACTTCTGGATAAAATGAATTAGAAGCAGTTATGCATGTTCAAGGCAAAAACACTCAGAATATTTGTGTACTCACTGTCTGAATAATCCATACAAAGTTACTTTAACATCAAAGATACTTTATTAATTACTCAGTTCTCTATCTTAGTTTATATATGTAGGCATAGCCTTAAGAAACCTTTTTAAAAATTTTGTCATTGTGTTAAAAGAAAAAAAAAGCCAAACCTTGGTGAGTGTGAAATGGAGCTCTGTAATTAATTTTCTGAGAAAGAATCTTGAAGGTTTGTGACTTTTCACAGAAAATACCCACATTGCCTTGGTCTAAGGAATGAGAAGAGAGGTTGAACATTACACTGAGAAGAGTTGCAATAGCCCCTGTGCAGCCCCCTTTCACTTTCATGGAAATAAAATGCTATTAGCCTTTAGCACTGAAAAGAAAAAAGTGTAATTTGAGGGGTTGTGGGGAGACAAAATGATGAAATAAGCCAAAAATAAAATATTTTTCCAGGAAACAAGACAGGCAGTGTTGGTATTTCTGATTTTAGGTAACAAGCATGTATGTCCTATGCTTTTCCTCACTACACTGGTACATTTTCAATCAAGTTCCTTTAAATTGTTATTAAAAAAAAAAAAAAACTTATTCTTTTAAGAGTTTCCTTGTATTGGCAAAGCTGGTGTTTACTACTTGAAAGGTCCAAGAATAAAGTGAAATGTTCTCTTTAATCCTCCAGGTGAGTGTCTGCAAAGTAGGTATCACTTTTATTTAGGAAAGAAAACATTGGATTAAGCAAATGATGTTGTACTCTGAAGTTGTATATGGCAGAGGGAGGAGTTCAGAAATATTTAGTGGAAGAAAGAAGAGTTTAAGCTATGAGATTCTGTTGATTTTAATGTTGGTAAAAGGCTTCCTCTTTATTTTATTTATTTATTTTGAGACCTAGGCTTGCTCTGTTGCCAAGCTGGAGTGCAGTGGCACAATCTTGGCTCACCGCAACCTCCACCTCCTGGGTTCAAGCAATTCTTCTGCCTCAGCCTCCTGAATAGCTGGGACTAAAGGTGCATGCAACCATACCCAGCTAATTTTTGTATTTTTAGTAGAGACAAGGTTTCACCATGTTGGCCAGAGTGGTCTTGATCTGTTGGCCTCATGATTCACCCACCTAGGCCTACCAAAGTGCTGGGATTACAGGCATGAGCTACTGTGCCTGGCTGGGCTTCCCCTTTATAATTCTTTAAAATCTTAGCTCTTTTAGAAACATTCTTTAGTTATATGTGCCTTCAAAAAATGTTAGGTTAATCCATCTTGAGTTAATTTTTGTGTAAGTTATAAGGAAGGAGTTCAGTTTCAGTTTTTTTGCATGTGGCTAGCCAGTTTTCCCAACACAATTTTTAAAATAGGGAATCCTTTCCCCATTGCTTGTTTTTGTTAGGTTTGTCAAAGATCAGATGGTTGTAGATGTGCAGTGCTACTTCTGAGAACTCTGTTCTGTTCCATTAATTTATATATCTGATTTGGTACCAGTGTCATGCTGTTTTGTTACTGCAGGCTTGTAGCATAGTTTGAAGTCAGGTAGTGTGATGTCTCCAGCTTTGTGCTTTTTGCTTAGGATTTTCTTGGCTGTACGAGCTCATTTTTTGTTCCATATGAAATTTAAAGTAGTTTTTTCTAATTCTATGAAGAAAGTCGATGGTAGCTTGATAGGATAGCATTGAATCCATAAATTACTTTGAGCAGTATGGCCATTTTCATGTTATTGATTCTTCCTATCCATGAGAATGGAATGTTTTCCCATTTGTTTATGTCCTCTCTTATTTCCTTGAGCAGTGGTTTATAGTTCTCCTTGAAGAGGTCCTTCACATCCCTTGTAAGTTGTATTCCTAGATATTGTATACTCCTTGTAGCAGTTGTGAATGGGAGTTTACTCATGATTTGGCTGTTTGTCCATTATTGGTGTATAGGAATACTTGTGATTTTTGCACATTGATTTTGTATCCTGAGATTTTGCTGAAATTGTTTATCAGCTTAAGGATATTTTCGACTGAGAAGATGGGGTTTTCTAAATATAGTTATGTCATCTGCAAGCAGAGACAATTTGACTTTCTCTTTTCCTATCTGAATACCATTTATTTTTTTTCTTGCCTGATTGCCCTGGCCAGAACTTTCAATACTATGTTGAATAGGAGTGGTGAGAGAAGGCATACTTGTCTTGTGCCAGTTTGCAAAGGGAATGCTTTCAGTATTTGCCCATTCAGTATGATATTGGCTATGGGTTTTTAATAAATAGCTCTTATTATTTTGATGTATGTTCCATCAAGACCTAGTTTATTGAAAGTTTTTAGCATGAAGGGGTGTTGAATTTTATCGACCACTTAAACGTAAGACCTAAAACCATAAAAACCCTAGAAGAAAACCTAGGCAAAATCATTCAGGACATAGGGATGGGCAAAAACTCCATGACTAAAGCACCAAAACAATGGTAGCAAGAATTAAAATTGATAGAATCTAATTAAACTAAAGAGCTTATGCACAGCAAAAGAAACTTTCAACAGAGTTAACAGGCAACCTACAGAATCGGATAACATTTTTGCAATCTACCCATCTGACAAAGGGCTAATATCTGAAACTACAAAGAACTTAAACAAATTTACAAGGAAAAAAAAACATCAAAAAGTGGGTGAAGGGTATGAACAGACACTTCTCAAGAAAAGACATTTATGCAGCCAACAAACATGAAAAAAAGTTCATCATCACTAGTCATTAGAGAAATGTAAGTCCAAACCACAGTGAGATACTATCTCATACCAGTTAGAATGGTGATTATTAAAAAGCCAGAAAACAACAGATGCTGGAGAAAAAGTGGAGAAATAGAAACTAAATGGTTTAACACTGTTAGTGGGAGTGTAAATTAGTTCAACCATTGTGGAAGACAGTGTGAAAATTCAAGGATCTAGAATCAGAAATACCATTTGACCTAGCAATCCCACTTCTATGTAGATACTCAAAGGATTATTTATTATTCTACTGTAAAGACACATACATACAGGTTTATTGCGACACTGTTCACAGTAGCAAAGACTTGAAACTAACCCACGTGCCCATCAATGATAGACTAAATACAGAAAATGTGGCACATATACATCATGGAATACTATGCAGTCATAAAAAAAGATGAGTTCATGTCCTTTGCAGGGACATGGATGAAGCTGGAAACTGCCATTCTCAGCAAACTGACACAGGAACAGAAAACCAAACACCACATGTTCTCACTCATAAGTGGGAGATGAACAATGAGAACACATGGACACAGGGAAGGGAACATCACATACTGGGCCTGTTGGGGGGTTGGGGGATAGGGGAGGGATAGCATTAGAAGAAGTACCTAACGTAGGGGACGGGTTGATGGGTGCAGCAGACCACCATGGCACATGTATACCTATGTAACAAACCATCACGTTCTGCACATGTATCCCAGAACTTAAAGTATAATAAAATTTTTAAAAAGTCAGGTTAAAATAATCAAGATTTAAAATCGCCAAGTAGTTTATGTAAACTATGTATGCAAAAAAAGTCTCTACTTGAAGATTTTGACCCTAAAAGGGTCAAGAGGATTTCTTTAGATGCTTAACCTTCTTTGAGAAAATAGCTTGGTTGGTAGGATGTTTTGGCTCAGAAGTATTTTAACTGAAAACTCATTTCTGAACCTGCCCAGGTGAATACATGAAGAGACTTTTTAAAAAGACACAATATTTAAGAAAGATTGTGGTTGCCAAAATATAAAACATGATATTTACTAAAATGTGCAATATGATGATGTTTGCATAAAATTCTGACATTGTAGCATATTCTCTGAAAGCTCAGAGTTGCACAATGAATGTTTTGTGAAAGGAAAAACTAAAAGCGTTTTTTCACCAATTCATATAAAGCTTTAAAGTATGCATATATTATAATTAAAGCTGGCAATGAGGAGGTGACAGACAAAGCTTTTGTAAATAACTTGATGCATCTTAAAAGCAACTATTTGGAGACAAAAATCATAGAGAAATGCAAATAAGTATTGCCCTGGTTTTTAAAATTTCTGGGTTTTACTTATACAAAGAGATATGGTCTGCTTGAAAGTTCTGTTGAAGTAAATGGAAAAAGATAAGGCAGATAAAAACAGAGAAATTTTAGCTATTTGGGGTTTATACATCATAGTTGGTAATATGGATGATACTGATTTTGGAAGAAGAAATTGATATAATGAATATTTCTAAGTGAGATTTTAAGTCAAATTGTCATTATAAATGGGTTTCACAGAGCTTGCAGGTTAGGAAAAATAATATATATTCCTTGGTTTTGAATCATCATGGTAAGGATTTGCTTATTTTTTATATGCAATGTGGCATTTATCTATTGCTTTAAAAGTACACCTGCTTTTTTTTTTTAAAGAAAACACTAAAATTCACATTGCCAAGCAATCAAGATCTTCGTTTGAGAAGCCATCCTTGTTTTACAAAAACATAAGTGCGTTCAGGTAAATATAAATTTTGGTTTCAGTAAATCCAAGTTTTATTTTTAAGGAACAAAATTATCTGAATAGCTGCATATCCCTCACTTGGCACTGAACTTTGCTACTGATTACTGCAAGCACATGGTTTCATCTTTCATCAGCTTTCCTCCTGGATACCTGGCTGCTCATGCCACAGGGTGAGTGCATGGAAGTTTGAAGACTCAGGAGGCTGTATAGCCCCACTCACCCAGCCCACACTTACACAAAGTGGCACCTGGGTCCTTGCCTTGCCAAGCTCTCCTTTCTCTTTTCTGTGTATGAGTGACCAGGAAGGGGACTTAGCAACCTTTGTCCTCTATTGTCCTTTGGGATTGTTCTTATTTTTTTTTTAATTTTATCAAATTTTTTTAATTACATATATTTGTATATTCTTTTAATTGTATAATAAGAATACATTTCTTTTTTTTTAAATTTTTATTGCATTTTAGGTTTTGGGGTACATGTGCAGAACATGCAAGATAGTTGCATAGGTACACACGTGGCAGTGTGTTTTTCTGCCTTCTGCCCCCTCACCCATATTTGGCATTTCTCCCCATGCCATCCCTCCCCCGTTCCCCCCCCCCGCTGTCCCTCCCCCATTTCCCCCAATAGACCTCAGTGTGTGGTGCTCCCCTCCCTGTGTAATTCATACCTAATAAAAATTATTAGATGATTTTGTGTTCTATATTGCTAATATTTATTGTACTTCTGTTAAAAATTGCTAAATTCAACCTAGCCATAAAATAAACCTTTCCATTATATGTTATCTTTTTACATATTACTGAACTCAAATTGTGAATTTTGCTTAATATATTTGATTTTATATTCATGGAAGAGTGAATTTGTATTCATTTATATTCATGAAGACTATATTCACAAAAGATATATAAGTTTACTTTCTACTGTCTTTGTAAGGTTTTAGGATTAGTAATATGCTAGCCTCGTACAATTTCTTGAAAATGTTCCCTTTTCTCTTTTCTCTAAAACAGTTTCTACAAAACTGACATTAGTTCTTCCTTAAGATATTGTAGCAATTCACAAGTGAATTTTCTACGACAATATTATAAAGTATTGAATGATTTTCTGAATATAGGACTATTTATATTTCCGAATCTTCTTGAATTCATTTTGAAAATCCCGTTTTTCAAAAAATTCATCTATTTCATATAACTTAAAAATTACTGGCATAAAATTGTTTTCCTCTGATGGCCATTTTATTTTCTAACTGATAAAATAATTTCTTTTTTTTAATTTTTGCTAAGTATAACTCATAGTTTTTATTATAAATTTTAAGAAACATCCTAGAGATATGAGTGGTTTATTAATCTCTTAAAAAACAACCCTTAGTTCTGTTTGGTTACATTGCTTTTTGGCTTACACCTTTACTATTTCCTTTCTTGCTACTTTTGTGTGTGTAGGAGTGAGGGGTGTTTTACTTCTTTTATTTATTTATTTATTTATTTTTTAGCAGGGTTTACAATGGTGATGGCTTGATTTATTTATTTATTTAAAATTTTTTAAATTGCATTTTAGGTTTTAGGGTACATGTGCAGAACACGCAAGATAGTTGCATAGGTACACATGTGGCAGTGTGATTCGCTGCCTTCCTCCCTTTTGCCCACTTTTGGCATTTCTCCCCATGCTATCTCTCCCCAGCTCCCACCCCGCTATCCCACCCCTATTCCCCCCAATAGACCCCAGTGTGTAGTGCTCCCTTCCCTGTGTTCAGTTGTCTCATTGTTCATCACCCGCTTATGAGTAAGAATATGCGGTATTTCATTGTCTGTTCTTGTGTCAGTTTGCTGAGAATGATGTTCTCCAGATTCATCCATGTCACTACAAAGGACACGAACTCATCGTTTTTGATTGCTGCATAATATTCCATGGTGTATATGTGCCACATTTTTTCCAGTCCAGTCTATCATCGATGGGCATTTGGGTTGGATCCAGGTCTTTGCTATTGTAAACAGTGCTGCAATGAACATTCAGGTGCATGTGTCCTTATAGTAGACTGATTTATAGTCCTTTGGATATATACCCAGTAATGGGATTGCTGGGTCAAATGGAATTTCTATTTCTAGGTCCTTGAGGAATCACCACGCTGTCTTCCACAATGGTTGAACTAATTCAGACTCCCACCAGCAGTGTAAAAGTGTTCCTATTTCTCCACATCCTCTCCAGCATCTGTTGTCTCCAGATTTTTTAATGATCACCATTCTAATTGGCGTGAGATGGTATGTCAATGTGGTTTTGATTTGCATCTCTCTAATGACCAGTGATGATGAGCATTTTTTCATATGTTTATTGGCCTCTTGTGTGTCTTCTTTTGTAAAGTGTCTGTTCATATCCTTTGCCCATTTTTGAATGGGCTTGTTTTTGTTCTGTAAATTCTGGATATCAGCCCTTTGTCAGATGGGTAAACTGCAAAAATTTTTCCCATTCTGTTTGTTGCTGATTCACTGTAGTGACTGTTTCTTTTGCTGTGCAGAAGCTGTGGAGTTTGATTAGGTC
>JAPYYA010006001.1:0-10220 GCA_028533165.1 Leontopithecus rosalia
CCTCATCACAATTGTGAAGTAGGTAAGCTTTGTTTTGGGGAGTTTAATCTCTTTTTAGTGTGGTTCTCTTCTGAAGCATCCCGTCTTTTGATATACCTAGCATCTTTCTGTTTTATCTTGAGAAAAATTCTCACTTATAATGTATTGTGACTTTAAATCAATCTACTACATTTCTTAAAGTATTTGTACTTTTAGGGCAATTGTAGAAACAGACTCTGGAAATCACATCCTTTCCTTGGCCATGTGCTCTGCTTTGGGTAAAGAAAGGTCTGCACCTGTGTGAGTCTAGAAATGAAAAATAATAAGATAAAGAGTAAAGAGCAAGCCCAAACAAAGGCACATTGACTCTGGAAATCACATCGTCTTCCGCTAGAATGAGAGTAATGTAAATAAGAGACTAGACTAGCAACCCATAATGAATCATTTTGAAGTCTATGATTTTCTTGCCTGTAGTTAAAACTTGGTCAGAAATAGCTGATGTGTAGCAAATGATTTTTACAACATTATGTAAAGTTGGGTTTTTTTTTTTTTTGAGATGAGATCTCTTTTTTTTTTTTTGAGCCAGAGTCTTGCTGTGTCACCCGGCAGTGGCACAGTCTCAGCTCACTACAACCTCCCCCCTCCCGGGTTCAAGCGATTCTCCTGCTTCAGCCTCCCAAATAGCTGGGATTACAGGTGCATGTTACCATGCCCAGCTAATTTTTGTATCTTAGTAGAGATGGGGTTTCCCCGTGTTAGCCAAGCTGGTCTCAAACTCCTGACCTCAACGGATCCACCTGTTTTGACCTCACAATGTGCTGGGATTACCGGCAAGAGCCACCACACCTGGCCAAGATGGGATTCCCTTATGTTGACCAGGTTGGGAGCCCTAGTTTATTTGGCATGCAGTCATGTGGTCCTCAAAGTTACTCAGAAAAACTGAAAGGAAAAGAGACCTCAGAGAAACATCAGGGTGACCTCACCTGCAGCAAATCATTTCCAGTGTCTCTGCAGGGCTGAGGCTCTGAGCAGGTGCAGGACAGGGTCCCACACATTGCACATGGCCTCCCCACACTCACACTGCCTGGTGAGCATTTTCAGGAGGACCAACAGCTGAGGGCGACCTGTGGGGAATGCTCCCGTGTGAGGCCCCTAGGAAATGGGCCTCGCCATATGGTGAGCTTGAACCTGGACACAGATCCCCAGCTGGGGGAGTCCAGCTGAGGGAAAGCAGGAACCGAGAGAGGGACTATGCTATTCAAAATAATTAATAGACATTACTTTATGGATATGAGGACTTGGGCATATCCACAATGCCAAAGGCATTGTGTCCACTTTTGGTTCTTTATGGTTTATTGCTTCATTGTGTTCATTTTTGGATCCTTGCTACATTAGTTGTAAAATATTCACTTCAGTATTTACAATTGTTAAGTATTTACTGGGCGCAACTTACTTAGCAGGCATAACTTACCTTGTGACTTAAGTATTTACAATTGTTAAGTATTTACTGGACGTACTGATAATATTGATAATCAGCATCACCTACTTCACCCTTGACCTTTTAAATCAGTATCTGTTCCTTTTACTAGTTCCCCAGAATCGTTTTCTGTTTCTTTTGTTATTTGAGAAATGCTTTGATCTGACGTAAACAACATTAAGTAGAAAAGTATATAATGGAACCTACTGTGCAAATAAAATTGCTGCTTGGGCATAGCCCATCCAGTCCTCCAGACCCTGCTCTTTTCTTTCTCCTTTTTTCTCCCCCGCGCATGCTCTCTTCCAGGTTTGGGACCCTCTCGCTGGATGAGATTCCCGGGCTCGCGTTCAGTTCACAACAAACAGCCCCTTCAGGTCCCATCTGCCCATGTTAATCACACTGAAGGGTTCCCAGGAGGATCCTGAAGTCCTGGGAACCAGACTGTGCTGAAGTCACAGTGGCGGGGGTGTGGTCCCCAAAGCACCTGAGGGGGCCACTTGTGCTGCTGGGTTCCTGGCTGTCTACCGTGGCATTGGTCTTTCTGCTGTGAATGGTTTCCCCTTTTTGATAACAGCAGCACGAAGCAGTCCCCCTCAGAGGCCTGATGGAGGAGTGAGCCTTCAGCCAGGCCCAGGTTGAAGGGGTGCTTTTGAAATAGGTAGGTGTCCTGGGTGTGAGGAGAGGGTTGATGGCAAGACCCAGCAGCCCAAGGGATGGAGGGGGTGATGGGAATGGGGGCTTTAATAAGGCAGGTTCCAGCTTCCCAGGAACCTGGTGTTTCTGTGCCAGGCAGTGAATCTGTTGGTACAGACACCCATCAGCACCCATCAGGGAGCTTCCTTGTGGGTCCCTAGGGAGCCTGAGGAAGGTCCAGAAGGCACCGCCCTCGTGCATGGCTGGGGCTCAGTGTACACAGCCTTCAACATGCAGTGACCCTGCCTACTACTGATGCTGGCCAGGGATGGTCCTGGAGTTCCACCATTCAGATAAGATTCTCCTTCCCCAATAAAGAGCAGGACCAGGAAGCATGAAGCGGGCTGGGGAAAGGGTGGGAGTGTTGTGGGGCCCATGTCTCCCCAGTGTGCTGCTGTCCTTAAAATCCACTTTGGGGGTGAGGCTCCCCCGGGTGTGAATACTGGCTCTCCCTCCACCCAATGCCAGTTTGCAACCCCAGAGAGAAGGTCTCTGTGGGCCCCACTTGAGCTCCCCAAGAGCCCCTGTGAGTCCGTCCCTCTGCCAAGCTGCTGTGCCCCCTCTGGAAGTGGCACCACCGATACCATCACCAGAAGTGGAAAATTCTGGCTTACTCTTCAGCCTGTGACTATGATATCACCATTACTTTTGGCCTCACCCCCAACCCCCTTTGACCTTTACTAATAGGTTCTGGCCAACTAAGGAGCATTGTCTGATTTGAGGTTGTTGTGGAAACCGGCTGGGGCAGCTTCGAGCTATTGAGAAGCGGTGGGCCCATGGGGCATTTAGATTATACTTCAAATCTGATTCCCAGTCCAGCGCTCCCACCCCCAGCAGCTCCCATTTATCTGTCCACTTGCCAAGAAAGAGCCCAGGGCAGTGTGCGGGGCTCAGAGAGGGAGAGCAAGGCTCAGGTACATACTGGGATTCATAACTCATATTTACGCTGAATGTTAGGAGTTAAATTCAATGAAAGAGTCTTAGAAAACATATCCTAGTTTTCAAAGCAACATATATCCAAATGTTAAAATCTGTATGCATTGGCATACAGAATAACCATACTTTATTAAGAATTTTAGAAAGAAAGATATATGGAGGGCCAATGAAACCAGTTATTTAATTTATGCTCACATTTCATAAATTCACTGTGAGGTGTGAACTTTCTCAATGCACTGCCATGTATCAACAACTTTCAGAGTCAATCATGGGTAGCTGTATGGACCTCACCTAGCAGTAGAGGAAAGCAAAATCCAAGACACAGCTTTTAGTAAGGTCTATAAAGTGCCTGATTTGGCCGGGCACAGTAATGGCTCAGACTTGTAATCCCAGCACTTTGGGAGGCTGAGGCTGGTGGAATGCTGAGCTCAGGAGGTTTAGACTATTCTGGCAACATGGCAAAACCCCGTCATGTTGCCACCATAGCCAGCTAAAATACAGAAATTAGCTGGCTATGGTGGCACCCACCTGTAATCCCAGCTACTCAAGAGGCCAAGGTGGGAGGATGGCTTCCGCCTGGGAGGCAGAGGTTGCAGTGAGCTGAGATGGCAGCACTGCACTCCAGCCTGGGTTACAGAGTGACACCCTGGAAAGAAAAGACAAGAAAGAAAAGGGAAGGGAAGGGAGGGGGAGGGGAGGGAAGAAGGGGAGGGGAACGGAGGGGAGGATGTGTTTGGTGATGGTTCCCAACTCTGTGAATGTTCTAAAACGTACTAAAAAACCCTGAACTGTATGCTTTAGGTGTGTGAATTGCATGGTATGTGAATGACGTTGACACAGATGTGATTAAAAACAACAACAGATATCAGCTAGAGGTGCATGGTGGCTGCCCTTAGACTTGGCCAGTGTGTTTGCTTGCCACAGTCTCCACCTCCCCGTTACTCCCTGACAGTGCACCTTGGGGCCAGGTCCGTTTAGCACAGCACTTCCAGCTGTGTTCCTCACACCCGGCTGCCTCCCCTCACCGACTTTACACCTATCCTGCCCTAGAGGAAGTTAATTTAGTGACAGTCTAAGACACTCAGTAGGTGCAAAAAGCCAAAGAAAGGTGCCCTGGGTGTGTTTCTGAAAGGAGACTCTGGGACATGGTCACTGCAAAGGGGAACTCTGACTTTGTCCTTTCCGGAAGCCAGGAAGTCGTTTCCTGCTGCTGCGAGCCTTCGAGGGCTACCTCCATGAACCAGGCAAAGCCAAGAGCAAACCCAAGTATCAGGATGGCAGGAGACCCACGGTCAGAACACCTCTAGCCCATCCACAGTGCCGCACCATCAGAGTCCCCACCACGCACCAAGCACCGGATCAACCCAGGCCTCGCTGGGTCCAGGGAAAGTCTCCGAAGCTGGCCTGACTGCAACACTCCTCAATCACAGGGAACCACCCCTTTTAACAGAGGAAAGCTTACAGCAGCTCAAAGGCTACAGCACAACAGTGGTTTAATGACATGCTGGGGGCGGGTGTCACTGCCAGTGTTGTATCAAACCAATGAGCTTTGGGCTGCCTTGGGTTGATGACTTAGAGAGGGTTTGTTACACTTTCTGTAGTAAAAGCTCCCTTCTAAAGTAAGTTCTGTATTTGTGATTGCATCATAAACCATCGTGCAGATATGCAGACGTGTCTGAGTGTTTGTTTGTTTTTACTCTTTTCATTCTATTCTTCCCTTTATTTTTGAAAGAACAAAAACATTTTGACCATCCAAACACTCTGATTAGAAAAGAACGGCGAAAGTACAAATGACAACATAAAAATAATCAGCCGGCCTCCCTGTCAACATGGGGAAATAGAAAAAGTGTGAATAGAATAAGATAATGGAGAGCAGAACACTAAATTCTTCCATGCCACGAGCACAGATAAGTCGACACTTGCAAGAATAGGGAGAGGGTCAAGAAATCAACCTGGGGAAACAGAGAAAGGTGCAACCTCTTTAAAAGCAATTTTCTTTATTGTTGTTAGAGTGCTGCTTATGTAATAATATTTTAATTTTAATGAAAAGATTGACAGAAAGGAAACCATTAGGTAACAGGGTGGGTAGTTTGTGGACATGGAATGAAAATCACAAAGGTAGCCTGGGTGCGGAGGGTCACACCGGTATTGCCAGTACTTTGAGAGGCCAGGGCAGGTGGATCCCTTGAACCCAGGAGTTCGAGACCAGCCTGGGCAACATGGTGAGACCCCATCTCTACGAAAAATACAAAAATTAGCTGGGTGTTGTGGTGTGCGCAGCCAGGTGGTGTTAGTCACAGCTACTCCGGGAGGCTGAGTTGGGAGGATCACTTAAGCCCAGGAGGTCAAGGCTGCAGTAAGCTATGATCCTGCCACTGCACTCCAGCCCAGTCAACAGAGTGAGACCCTGTCTCAAAAATAAAAAAAATCACAAAGGTAGCATGAAAATGACTAAAGTTGCAGAATAAATCAGAGACTCTAATAGCTTTGCTAGTTATAGCTGATGAGATTAAGTGACAGCTTGTAAAATACCAGTCTATGAACATCACACTGGCCCAGAGGAAGAATGAAAATCACCCTGGAAACCAATGACCCAAACTTATCATGGTGATGGCCCTGGTTTCCTGGTAGGCCATCTTGATGTCGTCCGCAGCACTGGTATTGAGGAAGAAGTCACCCGAGTCTTTCCTGAGGTGGAGCTCCACCTGCAGGAGGCAGAATCAGGGAGAGTTGGGCTGTGTTTTGGAGGGTGAGGGGGTCCCCGGTGGGTCTTACCCAGGCAACCGGCAGGGCCAGGGCTGTATCTGGAAGCCAAGACGGTCCTAGATGGTCACCTCTTCCAGGCTCACCCTCACGTCCTCTACCAGGATGAGCTCTGTGGAGGCCGATGAAAGTACTGGAGGGTCATGCGGAAGGGCAAGGGCAAGGCCATGAGATGCAGGAGGCCACAGGACACCCACGGACCAATACCAGGTCATTCTGCAGGCTGTCCTTCAAGAAGAGCAGGCCCAGAAGCCCCAGGGCCTGGCCTTGCTCCCAGCCACAAGCCCTGATAAGCCCCTGGTGCTCCTGAGCCCAGTGGAATGGCCAAGGCCTATTTGAGACCTCCCATCAGCCCCCCAAGGTGGAGTGAGTTAATGACTCCTGCACTCCAGACCCAGGAGTGTGTTGGCAGCAGTCCAGCTTAGATGCCTCCCCACCCTACCAGGCCCCAGTGGCGGGTGACTCTCACACACACCCTGCCCTTCAAGACCTCATAGCAAAGGGCCAGCTTCAGAGCATGTGGCAGACACCACTCCGGGCAGGGACAGGAAGGCCACTGTCGGCCAGGCTAGGCAGTGGGGGTGGGTCCCCTGGAAGAGTGGCCAAGCCTGGCTCGAAAGAGAACAAGGACAGCCTTCATGCCCTAGGGCGGCACATGACCCACAGAGCTCTGCTTCCTGCCTCGTGTCACACAAGGGAGCCACCCAGATCCGAGGTCCCCAGGGAGTCGCATGTTTGAGCACCTTCTCGGGGCCACAGTTGTGCCAGGCCCTCAGGGTGCAGCAGCTGCCCGCAGGGAGAGGTGACTCCAATGCACGGATGGAAGAGCAGGAGCAGGCCAAGTGCGGTGGCTCTCACCTGGAATCCCAGCACTTTGGGAAGCCAAGGTGGGAGGATCACTTGAGCCCAGCAGTTCATGACCAGCCTGGCCAACATGGCAAAACACATCTCCACTAAACATACAAAAAATGAGCTGGGCGTGGTGGTGCATGCCTGTAATCCCAGATACTCAGGAAGCCGAGGCAGGAGAATCACTTGAACCAAGGCAGCGGAGGGTGCAGTGAGCTGAGATCATACCATTGTACTCCAGCCTGGGTGACAGAGTGAGACTCAGTCTCAAAAAAAAAAAAAGGAGAAAAAAGTGCAGAATCCTGGGGAGAACATGTCAGGGTGTTCAGGCTCCAGACAGAAGGCCATGACACCCCCCCATTGCTGACCAAGGGATTCCTAGTGCCAGTGAGGGCTGAGCCAACAGGGACAGGCACAGGTGTGCCCCTTCAGGGACCATCTCCCTCCAGACCAGCCTCCCGAGTGCTGCCCTCATGGGCCTCAGTCTCTTCCAAGTCTTGATCCCCAGGAGGCAATAAAAGCACCTCATCCTGGCATTTAGGAACCCTGGGAATCCAGCCCCACTTTCTCCTTCCAGCCTGTGCCTGCTGCCTCCACCTAAATGTAGAAGGACCTACATTTCCTGGTGGCCATGTCCTCTGTGGGGTGGCTGTCATCCATGCGGGGCTATTCCTGGGGAGCCCTTCCCTTCCACACCTCCAGTGCACCTACGGGGCCCCTACAGTTAATAGCAGCACCTCTGCCTGGCGCAGAGTCAGGGTCTGAGGGCTGTGGCCCAGCGAGGGGTTCAGAACTATTCCACAGCCCCGGCCCTGGAAGGCAGGCTCAGCTTCTGTCCTGGGACTTGAGCGCTCCCAATCTGGCCCCTGTCACTCGTTCAGACTAGTGCATCCCTCCAGAGAGCCACCCTCGGTCATCCTGGGCCTTCGCAGAGGCTTCCCTCCTGCCCTCCTGCCCTCCTACCTTGTCCCTACTCACTTAGGTGACCCCTCTTCACACCACAGGACTCAGCACACTGGCCTCCAGAAAGCCCTGCTTCCTCCCTCGCCAGCGCCGACCTGAGGCCCAGGCCACTCTTCTCTGGCCCCCACTTCACCTGGTGCTTCTCACGCTGAAGGAGCTTCATGGCTGGGGGGCCTTCCTGAAGAGGCTGTGGGCTCATGGAGGGTAGGGTATGTCTGTTTCCTCCGTGTCCATTACATAATCTCAACCACATGAGGAACGAAAAATCCTACAAGGAAAGGAAAATATTCTCTCCCTTCTCAATGGTTGAGACCAACCATTGAGAGATGAAAGAAAAGGAATCGAATATTTTGCATGTAGACATTAGGAGATCTTCAAAATCCAAAAGCTATTTCCGATTTTGAAATTACAAATGATTGAAAACCACCATGGCACGTTAAACCTATGTAACAAACCTGCACAATCTACACATGTACCCCAGAACTTAAGAGTACAATAAATATACAAAAAGAAACTACAGAAGAAAATGCTGTTGAAGTGTTGTACCCGTTTAAATAGCTAGGAAACGAAATATCAATCTCTAGAACCCATCTAGACAAAAGCACTTTCTTTTTAGAGGAGGAAGATGTTTTGGGGAGCAAAAGTGAGAAAACCTCTGTGAGTGATCCCCAGCCATGATTGGCCCCTGCTTTGCTCTGAGCTCATGAAAAGCCTCTGTGATGTCATAACAGACAGGCCTATATAAGGCCCTGGCTGGCTCATGGTTTTTGGTCTGATATATCCCTGGAAGCTTCTTTGGTGACCTGTGGACTCAGACCAATTTAGCGATTGCGACTTGTGTGGAGTGTGTGTGCGTGCGTGTGTGTATCTGTGTGTTTCTGTGTGAGGGGCGTTGGTGTGTTTTTCTAGTTAGCATTGTTAGCGTAGTTAGTATAGTCAGTATCGTTGCTTAGTATTTTAGTGTATTTTGATATAGTTAGTATTGTTGCTTAATATTTTAGCATAGTTAGTATAGTAAGTATTGTTGCTTAGTATTTTAGCGTAGTTAGAATTGTATAGTTAGAGTAGTTAGTAAGAGTAGTTAGTGTAGAGAGGTGTCAGGCACCATGGGGCAAGGACTGGCCTCCACCTCACCTGCCCTGAGGCCACCATATTATAAAATGCTGAACTTCATCGGTCGTGGTGCCTTTGGCAAGGTCACGCTGGCCCAGCACCTACTGACTGGGACTCAGGTGGCGGTGAAAACCACCCACAAAACTGGCTTCTGTTTCATTAGCCAGAAAGAGACAAATATTTTAAAATCTGTGCACCATCCTAATATAATTAAACTATATCAAGTGATTAACACCACAAGGGCACGCCACTTGATACTAGAGTACGCATCAGGAGGAAGCCTGCGCCAGTGGATTCAATACAACATCGTGACGGAGGAGGAGGCCCGAACCATGTTCCAGCAAATGCTGTCGGCGATGAACTACTGCCACAGAAAGAGAATAGCTCATAGAGACCTGAAGCCGGACAACATCCTCTTAGACGGTGAGGGCAATATAAAAATCGCAGATTTTGGGTCAGCAACAACTTACTATGAGGGGCAGAGGCTGACAGCATATCATGGCACCCTCCCCTACATGGCCGCAGAAGTCTTCCTGGGCCAGGGCTACCAGTGCCCCGCCATGGACGTTTGGAGCCTAGGCGTCACTTTGTTCGAGATGGTGTCCCACACTCTGCCCTTCTTCTCACAGAATCCTGTGCAACTCAAATCCAGAATTAGATCTGGAAAGTACATCTGCCCGGCCTCCTTTTCAGAAGGCCTTAAAAGCCTAATGAAAAAACTGTTAACATCAGACCCCAAGAAGCGGCCGACAGTAGAAGACGTTCTGAGGGACCCATGGATGACCAACGGCCAGGAGTTGCCTCCAACAACATATGAAGTGCAAATGCCGGACCACCCCAATTCTGACACACTCCAGCTCTTGGTGGCCATGGGATTTGAAGCTGAGAATGTCACCAAGGCAATTAAAGACAACTTATACAATTATCCCATGGCCACCTACCTTATTTTAGATGGAAAAGAAAAGCAATCCACCAACACAGTACAGTCCCTTGCTCCTGGGGATCCCACAGGGTCTCTATGTACTCAAGTTTCCAGTTCACCTGCCGGCCGGCAGAAGAAGCCAGAGAGTTTTAATCCAGACCCCCAGCATGCCCCCATGGCCTCCCCGACCATCGAGAGCTCCATCAGCAATTGCAGAGATTTAGAAACCTTGGCACAGCAAGCCCTCCAGCGTGACTCCGTGACCTCCTCCATTGTGAGCTCTATAGGCAGTGGTGGAGATGTAGAAACCTTGGCACAGCAAGCCCTCCAGCGTGACTCCGTGACCTCCTCCATTGTGAGCTCTATAGGCAGTGGTGGAGATGTAGAAACCTTGGCACAGCAAGCCCTCCAGCGTGACCCCGTGACCTCCTCCATTGGGAGCTCCATTGGCAGTGGTTCGGATTTAGAAAGCTTGGCTCAGCAAGCCCTCCAGCGTGACCGCGTGGCCTCCTCCACTGGGAGCTC
>JAPYYA010006002.1:0-10220 GCA_028533165.1 Leontopithecus rosalia
AATAAGAGAGGACACAAACAGATGGAGAAACATTCCATGTTCATGGTTAGGAAGAATCAGTATCATGAAAATGGCTATACTGCCCAAAGTAATTTACAGAATCAACGCTATTTCCATCATGCTACCATTGACTTTCTTCACAGAACTGGAAAAAACCACCATGAACTTCATATGGAACCAAAAGAGAGCCTGCATTGCCAAGTCAATTCTAAGCAAAAAGAACACAGCGGGAGGCAACACACTACCAGACTTCAAACTATACTACAAGGCTACAGTAATCAAAACAGCATGGTACTGGTACCAAAACAGAGATATAGACCAATGGAACAGAACAGAGGCATCAGAGGCAACACAACATATCTACAACCATACAATCTTTGATAAACCTGACAAAAACAAACAATGGGGAAAGAATTCCCTGTTTAATAAATGGTGTTGGGAAAACTGGCTAGTCATGTGCAGAAAGCAGAAACTGGACCCCTTCCTGACACCTTACACTAAAATTAACTCCAGATGGATTAAAGACTTAAACATAAGACCTGGCACCATAAAAACCCTAGAAGAAAATCTAGGCAAAACCATTCAGGATATAGGAGTAGGCAACAAAAGCCAAAATAGACAAATGGGACCTAATCAAACTCCACAGCTTCTGCATGGCAAAAGAAACAGTCAATAGAGTGAATCAGCAGCCAACAGAATGGGAAAAAATTTTTGCAATTTACACATCTAACAAAGGGCTGATATCCAGAATTTACAAAGGACTAAAACAGATTTACAGAAAAAAAAAACGAACAAGCCCATTCAAAAATGGGCAAAGAATATGAACAGACACTTTACAAAAGAAGACATACATGAGGCCAACAAACATATGAAAAAATGCTCATCATCACTGGTCATTAGAGAGACACAAATCAAAACTACATTAAGATACCATCTCACGCCAGTTAGAATGGCCATCATTAAAAAATCTGGAGACAACAGATGCTGGAGAGGATGTGGAGAAATGGGAATGCTTTTACACTGTTGCTGTGAGTGTGAATTAGTTTAACCATTGTGGAAGACAGTGTGGCGATTCCTCAAGGCCTTAGAAATAAAATTCCATTTGACCCAGCAATCCCATTACTGGGTATATATCCAAAGGACTATAAATCGTTCTACTATAAGGACACATGCACATGAATCTTCATTGCAGCACTGTTTACAATATCAAAGACCTGGAACCAACCCAAATGCCCATCCATGGTAGACTGGACTGGGAAAATGTGGCACATACATACCATGGAATACTATGCAGCAGTCAAAAATGATGAGTTTGTGTCCTTTGTAGGGACATGGATGAATCTGGAGAACATCATTCTCAGCAACTGACACAAGAACAGAAAATGAAATACCGCATATTCTCACTCATAGGCAGGTGATGAAAAATGAGAACACATGGACACAGGGAAGGGAGTACTACACACTGGGGTCTATTGGGGGGAATAGGGGAGGCACAGCATGGGGTGGGAGCTGGGGAGTGATAGCCTGGGGAAAAATGCCAAATGTGGGTGAAGGGGAGGAAGGCAGCAAAACACACTGCCATATGTGTACCTATGCAACTATCTTGCATGTTCTGTACATGTACCCCAAAACCTAAAATCCAATAAAAAATAAAATTAAATTTAAAAAAGAAAATATTTATAATTTGGTGAGCCTATTTAAAATCTGAACCTGTTTTCCTATGTTTTCACCATTTAACTTCAGACATTCCTGAACGTCCAACAGGCAAAGTGGACATTTTTGGGACTGTTATATTGTCATGAATCAAGAAGGACATGAAATTTTCATACCTGCAACTTAGCTTCCTGGTGGCTTTCAGAAGAGTTTACAACTTTGCTAATTACAGTCGTCTGCATAGCACTCAGCCTATGGCAATTTAACATAAATTGAGGCAATTTAATAAAACCTTAATGTTAAAAATTTATTTACCTTTTAAGTGTTTTTCTTGACTAGAGTCTATAATATGCTCCAGTGGCGTGCCAGAAATATACATATATGGTATAAGTATTTGTGACAAGCTATCGATGAAAAGTGCATTGCCAATGACACAATTTTCATGCTGTTTCTTTTCTTTCCAAATATTTCACAGACAAAAGCCCAAAACACAGAGATTAGTTGCATGAAATGTGTTGGTGAGAGTTAGCAAAATAAATTATTCTTTAAAAAGACTTTTCTTGAATTCTCTAAATTTCCTGATCCTTGATCTACTTATTTGATTTTCTGACTGATACTTCAGAATTGTGGAAAATTATAATTGAAAATTCCGGATAATTTTTACTCAAAATCCATACTCTGTTCATTATAAATGTCATTTGCAACACAAGGGAGCACTTCTGGAACAGAGTTAGAAAGGCTGATCTTTTTTGGTGAGACCAACCAGATATATAATGTTTTAAAACTATGAATTCACTAGTGTAGCTTTATGATAGCGGATATGCTGAAGAACTATATTTTACCAAGAATCTGTAAAGAAGGTAACAACATGTCCTTTATGACTCTCAGTGCTATATAAAATATTGAATCAATATTTTATGAATCTTTCAAAGTTTTCCTCTTAGTTTTTTCAAGGTGCACATAAATCTCCATTGTCTTCTAAGGTTACATCAGCTTTTTAATATTTCCTCCAAATTTCTCTGCAGAACATTTTGAATAGCTTTTTAATACAGTTTTCTCCATTGCTAGAACTAGTGCTGTTTCTTACTTACATAGTGTTTCTTGTTGACTATTGACTAATACCAGTTGAAATATGAGCGGTCCTTAGAAGATGATGAGGTGTGTTCATGTCACTTGCTCTTTCGTGAATATCCCTAGATTGTCACATTCTAGTTTATAGTTTTCTTTTTAAAGATAGGTCTATTTTGCCCTATCACTTTTTATATCAGCAGCAGAACTTTTTACTGTTCCCATGTTCAGCCTTTTCTTTCACCGCCTCAATTGTTCATCACTCTCTTCATTTTTCTGTTCACTGAGTATTACTCCTCTTAACTATTCTCAGTGTTTTTGTTTTTCTGTAGTTTTTGGTGTCAATGCAACCTAATATTTATAGATCTCTTTAGGCAATCTGGAACACATCACATATTTAGCAATCCTTTTCTCATCAGTTATTCTTGAATTTTTTTTTCCTTTTTAAAGACTTCATGTACTAGGCTTCTCATGGCTCCAGACATCGATAGGCACAGACGGTTTGAAGACCACAATGTGGAAATGCTAAACAAATCATGTGTTTTTTGTTTTAAAAATTTTTTATTAGGAGATAGAATGTTCAGAACTCTTAACACAGCAGTGAGAAATAATCTGAAGGCATAAAACTTATTGGTAAAAGTAAGTACACAGAAAAATAAAAAATACGCTAACTGGAATTGCAAATGTTTAAAGCACTCATATCTTTAGTAGAAAGACTAGAGGGAATCCAAGATGGCTGATTAGAAGGAGCTGCAGTCTGTAGTATACACAAAGAGCAATAAAATGGAGTTAGTGAATTTGCATCTTCACATTGGGACTGACTAGGCAAACAACTAGACTCACAGAGAATGAAGAAAAGTTGGGGTGGAGGGTGATGGCCCACCCAGGAGTGGCACAGAGCTGAAGGAACCTCTACTCTCAGCAAAGGGAGGCAGTGAATGATTGTGCAATCCTGCCCAGGAAATCTGAAGGTCAAAAGATCACTTTGTGAGCCCATGCCACCAGGTCCTTGGGTCTGATACAGCTGTATCAGAAGAAGAAAAACTAGGCAATACCATTCAGGACATAGTCATAGGTAAGGACTTCATGACTCAAACACAGAAAGCAATGGCAACAAAAGCCAAAATAGACAAATGGGATCTAATTAAACTTAAGAGCTTCTGCACAGCAAAAGAAAGTGTCATTAGTGTGAACTGGCAACCAACAGAATGGGAAAAAATTTTTGCAGTCCACCCATCTGACAAAGGGCTAATAACCAGAATCTACAAAGAACTTACAACAAATTTACAAGAAAAAACAAACAACCCCATCAAAGAGTGGGCAAAGGATATGAAGAGACACTTTTCAAAAGAAGACATTTACACAGCCAATAAACATGTGAATAAAAGCTCATCATCACTGGTCATTAGAGAAATGCAAATCGAAACCACATTGAGATATCATCTCATGACAGTTAGAATGGTGATCATTAAAAAAATCAGGAGACAGGGAGATCTTTCTCTCTTAAAACTGTTTTTGTTTTTCCATGTTATCCTTCATTTTACAAAAATGAACATGATAGAATCCCTGTATGTTAATACTTTT
The DNA here is from genome assembly GCA_028533165.1 of Leontopithecus rosalia. NCBI lineage: Eukaryota > Metazoa > Chordata > Mammalia > Primates > Cebidae > Leontopithecus > Leontopithecus rosalia. The sequence goes on from JAPYYA010006002.1 coordinate 4,306, forward strand.
TAAACTGGAAGAAGACTATCTGGGAAGAAGAATCAGACTTATTTATTTAGTTTGTAAACCTAAGTTTCCCAGGCATCGTCTTAAGACCACCTGCATCAGAATCACTTTGGAACTTTTATACAATGTGAATTCCTGGGCCATGGTCTTGACATGCTCAAGCTTAATCATTGATTATGCAGCCTGGGTATGCAAGTTGTATTTAAAGAACCCCAAACTTGAAGCTATTCTTACACTGCAAGAATTACTGCACTATAGGCATCAGTAAGCAAATCTCAAACAAAATTATGAAGTAGGTGATACTTAATTTTCTTTTTATTAAATATTTCCTTGTCTTAGCATGCCCCACAGGCTTTAACTTCAAGCCCCTTCTATTTTCACCTCTCTGTAAGATCTATTCTCAAAAAATGCTAGTATTAGTCAATATTAGCGAATTACTAAAATCTGAAACAAGATACCAAATCTGAAAAACTCTGGAAAATCTTGTAAACTCTGGAGTAGAATGAGGACTACGGAATGAAATATTTTTCATTTATTGGATAGGCTACCCAATTCTTGGTCTAAAGGGAGAAAACGATATACTATGCATATGCATTATCTGTTTAGCAGAAAACCTTCCTGAAAACTTTTATAGTTCCAGGTTATCTCTTGCTCATTAAACAGTTAACTCCCTTAGAAGATGTGTTTGAGTTCTTGCATAATTTTTTATTAATGCCCTCAGAGTTGACAGAAACCTAAATAAATTGCAATAATGTTTTAAAGATTATGGATTTGTTATCAGATAACATTAATTCCAAACTAAAGGATATCTAGATTTAAAAAGGTAAAATTAATTGAAGATTCCCACAATTCATACAAATTAATATATTTTAAATAGTGTTTCCTTCCAGTATTTGCCCACATTTATAATTATTTATTTTTACTTGGTATAGTAGCATTTTCTATTTGTTTTGTTCTATTGTCATTTAACGGTATATCACAAAGATAGCATATTTCTATGATGCTACACAGCCTTTTAAATTATTGTTTTTAATGACTGCATAGCGTTTTGAAAACCATTCTTGAATTTTTCATTTATTACCATTTTTTGGTGAGTCTAAAAGAGTCGCGAAATAAAAAGCTTTGTACTTATAGCTTTTTATGCATTTAATGTAATTTCTTAGGATAAATTCCCAGAAGTGGGATCAATGAGTCATAGGAGATGAAAATTTTTATTCTTGTTGATAGGCATTGCCAAATGGCTCTCCAAAAGCATTATACCATCATATTGCCGTCAGTGATGAATGACTCTGACCTTAACAACACTGGCGTCAATATCTAATCATCTTTAGTTACCTGTCTTTTTTTTCCTACTGCAATTGTTTGTGGTAGACTTTTGACCATGATTATCTTTGGACAGCTCATATATATCAATGTCTTTTGAAGAAAGTACAAACAACTCAAAAGAAACATAACATGGAAGTCATATCTTTCAGAATCTGAAGCTACTTTTATGTAACAGATTCTATATAATTCTTCTTGATGTTGGATCCATTTTCAAATTATTTTCTCTAAAAAGAAGTTCATGATTGCAATTTAGCTTTCTCCTCCGCACCCCTTTCTTCCCCACTGCCCATGGGTACAGAGCTGTGCACTTTTTCATTATTATTATTTTAAACGTTTATCTAATACATACTACATTCATCATTACACAAAGGTAGATGGAATTTGATAAACTCTTTTTTTTAACTGAATTTGTACTAAGAGCAATAGTTTCCTATTTAAGATTCAAGTAATGCCAGCATTGTATAGTGAAAGGTTAACCTTGAATATAAAAGAGTATAAGAAGTGACATAATTGGCTAATGAAACACTTCAAATAAAAATAAATGATGAATTTCTGGTCAATGCTTTCTCCTCTGACCATCAGAAACTGCTTTTATCTGGCAAAATACATATTACTTCTTCCTGAACCTGTGCTTGTGTCAGTTCTGCTGCTCTCTGTCACAAGTCTGTAAAAGCCATGACTGCTTTGATATTTGACAAAACACTATTGTGGTTCACTACTTTGAGGACATTTGAGGATTGGATAGAATGTGCAGGAAGTAGTAAAGACTTTTATGCCTTAGTAAGACATATTTCAACCAGAAGATGGGAGATAAACCCCACATTTCAGGAACTTTCTACCTTAGTGAGGTTTCTGGGGATCCAATGGTCAAGAGCATGTTGAGATGTCTCCTCCATGGTGGAGGATGGGTTGCTGTGTCTTACATAACTTACAAGGAAAAAAGAGGCATGTTTGGAAAGTCCTTAATATTTATCTTAAATTAACGTTTGAGATTTATGGAACAAAATGACCACATATACTCCACATCCAGTTTCCCGTTATTAACATCTTGCATAAATATGGTACATTTGTCACGATTAATGAATACTGACATATTATTATTAACTAAAGTTCATACTTAATTCAGCTTTGCTTGGTTTTAACCTAGTTTCCTTTTTCTATTCTAGGGCCCCATCCTGGATATCACATTTAATTTCATTGTCAAGTGCTTTAGAATACTGTTGATTGTGATAGTTTCTCTGATTTTCCTTGTGCTTGAGGATGTAGACAGTTTTGAGGAGTGCTGTTTAGGTTTTTGTATAAAGTTCCTTAATTGGAATTTGATTTTTTTTCCTCATAATTAGACCGGGGTTTTATGTTTTGGGGAGGAAGACCAAAGGGATAAAATGCCATTCTCATCACATCATATGAAAGGTATACACTATAGGCATGGCCTATCACCACTGATCTGGATTTTGATTACCTGACTGGCGTAATATTTGTCAGGTTTCTCCACTGTATGGTTACTCTTTCCCCCAATACTCTTTGGAGGAGAGTCAGTAATCACAGACCACACTTAAGGAATGGGGAGTTGTGATCCACTTCCATGAGGGTGGAGTGCCTATACAGCATATTGTTTGGAATTCTTTTCCATAAGAGATTGGTTTATGCTTCTCTATTTATTTGTCTATTTTATTTAATTATTTATATCGCTGTGGGCTCATTTATTTTCCTCTGCACTTTGGGTTATAATTCAATGCTATTTCATTTATTTTGATGTTCAGATTGTTTTAGTTTTCACTATGAAGAGCTCTCTTATTTGCCTTCTGTGTTCTTCTAACATACCCTCACCATTTTGTGTGTGTGTGTGTGTGTGTGTGTGTGTGTGTGTGTGTGTATTTGAGTACTTCATTACATTCTGGCACTAATAGATGCTTCAGGCTCATTTCATGTTTAATTTTGTACACTTGACAATGTATCTGCCCAATATAGATTAATATTTCAGTTAAAAATGGTGAACACTTAATGTGCTAAATACTGTTACATGCTGAGTGTGACATCGCTCTATTTTTGGCTGTAAACAGAAAATGATCATTCTCTTGGTTATCACTTACATTTCTATGCTCCATTGCGTTTTACAAACCTTCTTCTCCTCCCTTATACACTGGCTCATTTTTTAATGTCACAAAAATCTTCTGTGATGTGTATGGAGAGAATTATGATTCTTATTTTATGGAAGAAAAATCTTATAATGACTTTTAACAGACCTTTTTTTCCCTGAAAAGAAATAAACTCTAGTTTGTTGCAGTGAATGCAGCCTCTCTTAAATAGATGTAGGCATTTGCTCAAATTCTTTCTTAAACAATTTCACAGGGAGGTTTCTTGACACAGCAACATAAGGACCACAGTGGATTTATGCTTTGCTCTCTTACAGATGTATTCTCTACTCTCCTTTCTATTTAAAGCCATAAAAATAATAGGAAATTTTAATTATGTAAATCCTTGGGATAGTTCAACTTACTTTAGAATGTAATAATGTAATCTGAAGAAAACCTATGGAATATATTATAATTTGTCTACATCTCTTTTTAAGCCTTAACTTTTCAAGGAGATGAAATAGAATATCCCTATCACAATATGTACAATATTTAATGCAAACTAAGAATGTTGATAAAATTGTGAGTTATAGCGTCAGATACATTTTGACATACACAATTGGGTGGAGACTTTAAAAGCTGGAGTGCAGTCCTAGTTTTACACATATGAATACATCTCCTTATGGCAAACTGATGATGTTGTAATGATTTCCTTTCAAATGTCTCACTTTGGAAGGTAAAAACTGAGCTTGATTTAATTTTACTTTTTTGATATAAATTCTATAACCTCATGCATAACGCATATATTTTTATAGGATGCTTGATGGACTTTGAAATTACTTATCATGAACTTCTTTTTAATTAGAGAGAAAATCTCCCTTTACTCTGCACTGCACTCTAGTGTTTGCTTGCTAATGTCAAGAGAAATCCTGAGGAGTGAGTTTTACTACAGTGACCTGTACAGTTAATAGCTTCAGAGAAACTTTGGGGAATATCCTGGTAGAAGTACACAGTTAAACTCTATAGACCCCAGCTGAGCTGTCCCACTGAGCTATAGATAACAGATGAACACATTCAGACACTTTAATTGAACTGCTTTTGGCTTTCTCTAGGTTTTATGAGAAAAGTGCATTACAATTCTCAGAAGTAAAAACCATGCTGTCATCATGTTGTCAGAATACTGGAATTGAGTTTTCCTCTCAAGTGGGAATGTTTTTAACTACATTTGGGGTTGGTTTGTTTATTGCCTCAGCTGGGGTCTTCTGGAGTCCATTCTTTTTTGGAGACTACACTCATTTCTCCTGAACATTATTAACCTGATTTATTTTTTTACTGAGGAATCTGTGGTGTGTTTGTGATTGCATGTAGGAACCTGCAAGCCTGGAGCTAACAGTTATCATATAGCTTATCACATGTCAATAAATCACCCAATTAATTGTGTCTTTAAACCTGGGCTTCAAATACTGCTCTGCTTTTACCTGCCACGTTATGGTTTGTTCAGGAAACAATCTGAGATTTTAAGGGATTACTTACACATTGAAAAATGATGGCAACAGAGTTCAGTGTCAGTGGTCTCAGGAGATTAATCAGTCTCTAAAGGCAGCATCCAATTCATTTAAGAAATTTAATACATCAAAACTGATTGACCTCCACCTACGTGCAATATACCTTCCATGAGGTGAGGACACAAATGATCTCTTTTTAGGGGGTCTGGAGTCTGGTCATAAAAAAGTGTTTAAATAATAGTTTAAGGAAGACTGTTAGTGCAATAACAATGAAAGTAAACCTATTAGGAGAGCATTTCCAATTTGGAATCCAAATGCTTCAGTTGAATAGAGAGAGTGTTGTTTATACAGTGCCAACTTTACATGGTTCTCATAACAATTATATAATGCTGTTATCATCCCCAATTTACCTGAAAGAAAAGGCTCAGAGAAGTTGAGTACTTACCTAATGCCACCAAATAATAACAGATATTTAAAGAGGTTATCTTCTGATTCCAAATCTTTTCCTCTTTTCAATTAACCATGATCAAGGCCCAAAAGTAAAAGCAGCAAACCAATAAATAAAGTTGTTAATATGACACTATTTTTACATCTAAGAAAGTGGGGACTCAAAATGTAGAGGTGACTTGCTTAGTATTTTAATAGTCAGAAATGGTGTATCCAGGATTTGTAGGTCTTTTTAAAACTATTTTGATGGGTAATTTTAAGCACATATTGTAGAAAGAAAGGTACAATGTACCTGCACATACCCATTATTCAGCCTCAACACTTGCTAGCTCACAACCACACTCGCATTTGTTTGACCTTCTTTTTTTTTTTTTTTTTTTAAATTTTTATTGCATTTTAGGATTTGGGGTACATGTGCAGAACATGCAAGATAGTTGCATAGGTACACACATGGCAGTGTGTTTTGCTGCCTTCTGCCCCCTCACCCATATTTGGCATTTCTCCCCATGCCATCCCTCCCCTGCTCCCCCCCCCCGCTGTCCCTCCCCTATTTCCCCCAATAGAC
>JAPYYA010006003.1:0-10219 GCA_028533165.1 Leontopithecus rosalia
GGGGCAGAAGGCAGCAAAACACACTGCCACGTGTGTAACTATGCAACTATCTTGCATGTTCTGCACATGTACCCCAAAACCTAAAATGCAATAAAATTTTTTTAAAAAAATGAATAGAATGTCTAAAAGCTAAATCATGTTTTAGCAGAACACCCAAAGAAAAAATATATATTAATATTATGACCTGAAGTTATATGAGAGAGCTTTAGCAACTTAAGTCAACAAATGGCCTTCACTGAGCACCTGCTAATGTATAAGGCACTTCGTGATACAACTCTATTAGGGACTCATGTAATATCAAAGAAAATTTTAATTTACTTTTAAAAAATAAATTATTTTAGATAAAGAAATCACACCTTACCAAACTAGAGACTGCATTGCAGTCACTGTTTGAATTTGCACCAAGATGAAGCAAAGTAGCTAGCCATTAAGACTTCCTTCCAGAACACAGTCTCAAAGGGGTCTGATGAATGCTTCCCATCAAATAGCTGGGTGGTACATGATATTTGAATTGTAATTTAGAATCTAATGGGGTCTATCTCAATTTATTTAACTACATCTCAGACCCTGAGATTTAACGTATCAGGCGGTGAAAACGTGTAGACAAATTGCATCATGTATTTAATGCTTACTCAGGGTTTTTTTTTTTAATGCTAGATAAGACAAAAAGTTTCTGTCACTTGACAAGTGCAGTTCTAATGACCACACTTTCATGTTAATGTTAACTTCAAAAACTCTATGTTTAGGAGTTTTATTAGTAGTTCTACAACCTGATGAAGTTAATACACAGAAGGATAGCAGCATGTTTCAACCCACAGCTAAGACAGGCTGCACAGCCAAAACAGTTGGTTGAGTGTGAACAATATTAACTAGAATTTCAACCTAAAAGTTATTGGACTTTGAGCTGAGGACATCCAAAAAGTTAATAAATTGATAAGTACCACCTGAATCTCTCATAAAGTAGATAACTGCTTTTGAGTAGTTATCAAACAACTACAACCAAAAACAGTCCCCTTTCTTTTCCTCCACACTGAACTGGTCAAAGACTCTGAAAAGACACCAGTGCTCAGTTGCACCGTACTGTGGGAGAAAAGGCAGATTAATCAATAGTCTTCTATTATCTACTGTAATAAATGTATGAAAGTATTTTCGGTGAGACTTGTGATTTAAGCAGAGCTGGGAAATGCAAAATGGCATGCAAAATAAAAGACTCATCTAAATGGATACTTTTTTTAACCTTCTATTAGCCTTCTTTTCGATGTATATAAATTGTATTGCTCACTGGCAGATATTGTCATTCCATTGACTTTGATGTCCTTAATTAGCTTAAGTTTCTCTATAGAAATCTCTGAATCAGCTATTTCAGTGCCCTTCAAACTGGGATTGAAGCAGCTGCTAGGCGACTATTCTATTAGTGGTTTAATTCTAGTGTTTGTTATTAGAGCCGTACATTACGTTACCAATAGACATTTGGTTATAGTACTTGTGTTGTCATAAATTCAAATTGACTTCTAGTCAAAATGAGCCTTGGGTGCTCAAAGCAAAGTATATATGAGTATATATGCCCAAGACTAACTTAACATGATAATCTGCTGGAAGAGAGATGACGATGGAAAGCAGTCACAAATGTTTTAGTCTGATAGTTCTCATTTGAGAGTCATTTTATATTTTTTATTCAAAGAATTTGGAATCAAAAGTGCAGAGGTAATTAAATTGTCCCAGGGTCTTCAGAAGGCAGATGTGAGCAAAAAGGAATGCCTGAAACCAATTCCAATGATCTCATACACCAGTAAGTACTATTTGTGCCAACACTTAGCTTTTAGGTGCAATAATGAATTGCCACTTGGATATGACATTACCAACCCTCAGTCAGGAAGACATGTTCTTTGAATTGTTTTTCCAAAACTTATACATAAAATAAGTAAACAATCCTAGTAGCTTCCCAATTTGTCTAAGTGCACTTCCAGAAAGCTTATTCTAAAAGAGAACTGCAAATATAATGTCAAATTTTTGGCAGGCAATATATCATTTATAATTTTGATTCTATTCTAACTAATGAAAATTTCTACATTTTTCAAAATGCAAAGTTAAGCCTTGTTCTTGGACTGAAAGCTGCCAGCCAGTCTTAACAATTAATAACAGCTACCACTTCCCTCCTCCACACTGTTAAAGTGGATATATGGGACCAACATTTCAGATAGATATTTCCGAAGGGTAATAAATAATTGAGAAAACATTTATTTCTAGCCACTCATCTTCTTAGTTACCTCTCAGTCTCTTTTATTAACTATTTCTTATCAAGATTATGAGTGCAGGTCAAAGACAATGAAATAAAAAACTCACAAAAGTCAGAGTGCTAGCTGGGGTCACGGCTTTCCATCATTCGTTCTAATAAAAAAGCCTAGTTATATCTCTTTGTTCCATTTTTCATTACTTTTATATACATCCATCTATCTATCAATCTCCATGAACACTTTCATAGGACTAGAATCTCTGGAATCATAATGATAAAAATCTGTCAACATCTTGTTTGGGAATCCTTTGCCAAAAATGAACTTGTGGATTTGTTACTACCTTGTTACATTTTCTAGAAAGAATGTTTTTAATTAGAGAAATGTGGAGATAAGGCAAAATAGGCTGAAAAATAGTATTTTACTTGTATAAATACTGCCATGCTTTTTCAGAGGGTCAGTTCCTAGCACTACTCCTTCTGATATTAGGCTGCAAATTGCAACTAGCACATTTATTTGGGCTCACAAAGGCTAGTCTGGCTTGAATATGTTGAATGATAAGAGAGAGAAGTATATTGAAAACCCTAGCAGTTTTTAAAAGGATATAAAAACCCTCAGATGTGGGTTCAATATTTTACATTAAAAAGCTCTAAATAGTTATTTATATAAGCGTTTGACCCTTGCTATTATACTTTAGGGGAACTTTTTTTTGGAAGGAAGCATAACTACCGGAAAAACATTTCATCACTCTACTGTCCTTGAAGCTTCCTGCTGGCTAAAGTTCATGTATTTACCTGTCTGCCCATGAATTCTTTCTAAGAAAATGAAGTGATATTTCCATAGCAATGGTGTAAGCAGAAATTTTTTAAAAATCCTATCTCTACCTTAGAATTTATGAAAGAAGCCAATAGTAGGAAAAAAAGAGACTAGTTTGAAGGTTAATTTATGAATTTCCTTTCCCCACTTATAATGTATGGATGCCTCGGAGAAGTAAAATGACCACAAGGCCAGACACCAGGGAAAGGAATAAGCAGAGGCCTGGAAGATCTTCAGAGCAGAAAACCAGCTCATTGTTTAGCACCCCTAGCAGTGTATGGGTATTTGAAGGTGAGAGGAGAGGAGAATGTTATGAGTCAAAAATGGAGTAATGTGCAAGATTAGATAAGGGCGATCCTGAAGTCACAGCAAACATTTCAAAGAAGCCACCACGTTTGCCTAATAAGCCATTAAGAATGTACTCATTCTCAGAGTGCATAATTCTCTTTTTTGATAACTATCTAGTTGGTTGCATGTAACTGTCCTAAAGGCTGATCTTGCTCCATCAGCCTCACTAGAGCTCAGATTTAGTTCCTGAAACATTTCCTTAATTTGCTGAGATGGCTCTGCCAAATAGCTACACAATGACTAGTTAATCCTCCCAGTAGCACAAATCTATGAGGGCAGAATCTTTGTTTTGCTCCCCACTGTAACCCTGTAGTTTAGAAAAATGCCTTGCATGTAGAATTCAATAAAGAAATATTTGTTGACCAGGTATGATGGCTCAAACCTGTGATCCCAGCATTTTGCAAGGCTGAGGAAGGCAAATCTCTTGAGCTCAAGAATTCAAGGGCAGCCTGGGCATCATGATGAGACCCGATCTCTACCAAAAATACAAAAACATAGCCAGGCATGGTGGTATGCACCTGTGGTCTCAGCTGCTCGGGAGGCTGAGGTAGGAGGATCAATTGAGCTCAGGGTGGGGGGTGAGGGTTGGTGGGTTGGAGGCTCCAGGTTTCAGTGAGCTGAGATCCTGCCATTGCACTCCAGACTGGGTGACAGAGTAAGACCTTGTCTCAAAAAACATGAGAAAAATAAATATTTGTTGAGTATATATTGTTAAATAAATTTTCTGGGCCCAACAACTCAGTTTTACAAAGTCATTTTCAAAACCCAAAGGTTCTAAAGTTTGATGAAATTAGACTGCTTTATGTTTTGAATTTAGTGATATGTCCAATGCACTTGCAAATATGTATGTGAGGTAAGTAGAGGTCCTACATTTTTAATACAATTAGATATAGTTTTAATAATTTTGAAAGTCAAGACAAAGGAGATAAAATAAACCTCCACTGTACCACGTCAGAACAAGAGCTTGATTTTGTGAACTCCCGGACAAGAAATCCCTGAGAAAACAGGGACTTACTTGAAAGGGATGCACTCACAGAATGAAGCAGGCATTGAGGAGTAAACTCATCTGCAACATATGGTGAAGGGGACAGAGTTACTGTCAGAGTGGGGACTAGTAGGGTGGTGACCTAGGCCACCCCACATGTGGGAAGTTCAGGCAGCACAAAACAGGTTCCCAGCTACAGTGCTCTGGTTGGGTGACAAGATTCCAGCTCTTAAATAGGTTATTGATACAGATTCTCTCTCAAGAAATATCATAAGCACTCAAATACCCAAACCAGCAAACCAACTGGGGACTCCTCACAGGGGAAAGATAGAGAAGCCCCTATACCAGTATAGCAGGAGCAGCAGGGAACAAATCGCTCGAACACCAAACTGTGGAAGGAAGCCACTTTTTATTCGGCCAGGAGCTGTGTGGGGTCTACAGCCTCATTCACCAAGCTCCCCAGGCTGCAGCTTCTCTCCCCTTTTACAGGCTTACAACGCTAAAGGGGAAACTGAGGCTGAACTATGTCATTGTCCATTTGCTGGACGTCCAACCTTACAATCTTTTGGCTTCACTGATTTGCTAATTCATATGCAGCATGAGCGGGGACCAGCAAGGGAGGCAGACTTACAGAGACAAGACAAAAGCAGCAAGCTGTTTATTGGCAGAGGTGTTTCCAGGAGGGAGCCTGGTCTGTGGAGACATGGGGCATGAACTAGTGTCAGGCTCCAGCTGGCAGAGCTATCTCTGCCAGAGTAGCATTTATTTGCAACTCTTTCAAGGAGGCAAAGGGATCTCCCATCTCACCAGAAGCAGATCCAAGGTTAGCACTAAATTCACAGTGAAGTAGAGCCTAGGTGATTACCTATCTCCTTAAACCAGGACTTCTGATTATAATTTAGCCTGATTAGGAACCACCTACAGCGATAAATCCTGCTCTCCTCCCTTACTCACCTCCAGCCACATCTGTTTTCCTGAATCCACCAAGCGCTTTTACACCCAGGCTTTTGAGAGAGGCCTCCTCCCTCTGTTGACCCACTAATGTGTATATGCCCTTCAGATTTCAGCTTAACTGTCTCTTCCCAAATTTGACCACTTTCTTCCCATCCTCTCTGGGTTAGATGAAGATACTGATGATAAATTGTGAGATGCTTTAATTGCACACTGTGCTTTTTCTTTGGCATCATTTAACACAACTGTAATTTTTTAAAGTCATGATATTCACCAGGGCTGACCCCCTTTCCTAACTTAATGAGAACCCTATACAATTTTCAATAAATGAATATTAAATGAATGAGTCAATGCATGAACAAAATGGACTCAGTAAGATGATTAGTGTTTCCATTGGCAGAGATCGGGAAGAAGGTTCTTCCTTTTCTAATCTCTATCTCCATTTATGTAAATGACAGCTTTTCACATCAGCTGAAAAGTTAGGGCATATTCCTTGTATTCCCTGACCCTTCCCTTATTATCTACACTCAATCAGTCACTAGATGAGATATCTTCACCTCCTATCTTAGTTCTTCTGGCCTGCTATAACAGAATGCCATAGGCTGGGTAGCTTATAAATAACAGGAAGTTATTTCACAGAGTTCTGTGCTGAAAAGTTTAAGATCAAGGTACCAGCAGACTTGGTGTCTGGTGAGGGTCTGTTTCTCTGTTCATAAATGACTGTCTTCTTCCTGTGCTCTCACATGTGGAATCTGGCAAGGCAGCTCTCTGAAGTCTCCTTTATAAGGGCACTAACCCATTCATGAGTGAACTAATCACTTCTCAAAGGCCTCACCTACTAACACCATCACGTTGGAGATTAGGTTTCAATAAATAAATTGGTGGGAGTGGGAGGGGGAATAAACATTCAGACTATAGCATCTCCCTTCAAATAACTAAAGACTCCTATATGGTCTTTAACATTCTTCTCACAAACACCCTCTTCCCCATGCCTCAGTACACCCTGAGTGTGTCTCTGAACCTGCACCCAACTTACTTTTTAATTAATTGCATCCACACTCAGAAAAGGTGGAGATCATGGCTTCTCTATCCTAGGATCTGAGAACCTGCTTCAGTGTATGGAACATCATAGGAAATAAATTTCTACAAAATACACAGTGTAGAAAGTGCTTGTCTTCACATTATTTCTCATATCTCTTTCCTCACTCCCTAAGAAAATTTAAACTTCCCATTCCTTGTACTACAGAAAAAGAAAGATTAATTCATGATAAGGTATTTGTGCACTTATATACTTAACAATTTTCCAGAGAAAAGGCATGGCCCTGTATTATGCATTTATATCATCTGGAAATTTTCTGGAGAGAAAGTGTGGCCTGTTTTGCCAAAAACTTGAGACCAACAAGCAGACAACTCCTGCACCCCATGCACCCCAGCAGGGGTTCTAATTTTCTGCATTTCTGCTTGAAACCAGAAGTTAGAAATGATTTCAGTGATGGTGGTCCTAACTGCTAATAGCTAGCTCTATGACCATTGCTAAATCACATCACCTTTTTGGGTATCTGCAAGTCACCTTATAGCTCTAACGCTGCAGTTCTATAGATGGTGCTTTTGGGTGGGGGTGATTTTAAGGTGTGATGATCAGTGCTTTCTCCAGGTCCCCTAAAGTTAATCATTTGAGCTGTCAGTGCTGCGGAGCATCCTACCCTCATTTTAGAGAACTTTAGAATTTCTATCCTCATTTTTGAGATGAACCATTGAGGCCCAAAGAGGCCATGTGACTCCCGGCAGCTTTCTCCTCCTCTGCCATGCACCCTTAGCATTAAAACTCCATTACTGAGACTTTGTGACACAAAAAATACAAGCAGTCGGCATGATTTCCTCAAGTCCCCAGGCTCTCTCTCTGTCAGATCTGTCTGTATCCATCTATGATCATCAGCTCCTGAGAGAAGAAGCAGGCTTCGCTCTGTCCTGTGGCTTTTGTGGCTTCTATGTCCATCACACCCTCCTATTTAAGCACCTTGCTCTCTTCATATTTTTTTTCTTTCTGTCTCCCCCACAACTTTACTCCCTCTGCCCAGTTTATTCATCCACTGGGTCTTTTCCCTTCAGCTTATAAACAAAGTAACATAAACCAGAAAAATAAAAAAGAACTCACCCGACTCCACCTGGCATAAATTTAACTTTCCTGTCTCTCATGCTCCTTCCTTCCACATCCCAACTTTTCTGCAAAATGGCAGAGACTGACAGCACTCCCTTTCTCGGTTCCCTCCCATTCACTCTCATGCCTCCTGTGTTATCACTGAAGATGCTATCTCAGAGGCCAGAAGAAACCTCCTAATTGTCAAGTTGCCTTGGATCTTATCATGATTGATTGACAGCTTTGGCTGCTGCTGACTTCTCCTTCCTTGAAAACTTTCTCTCCTGGATTTCCAGAAAATCCCGTCTCTTAAACAGCACATATTTTACCAATTAAAAATATTTTTAATACCTAGTGTTCAATAGTAGGGTGACTATAATTTATAATATCTATTGTACTTTGTGAAACAGCTAGATGAGAATACTTTGAATGTTTCTACCATAAAGACAAATATTTAAGTGATATCCCAAGTACACTGATTTGATCTTTACAAATTATATAAATGCATTAAATGACCACGTGTCCCAAACCTATGTACATCTATTAGACCTCAGTACTTTCAATATACCAATGCAGAGTAAGCATATTTCTGATGCAGACATAGGCAACCAATTTTGAAGAATTTGTTCAAGCTACTTTTGGAATAATGATCTGTCATTAAGTCCTTAAAATATTAACTAACTGTTATAGTTAGAGCTTATGTTAACATTCTCACTGTTAGAGTAAAGCATTTTAAGTAGGACCAGCCAATAAAACAGAAACATTTAAGGTAAGACCAGACAATAAAAGAGGTGGTTATTCTTTTAAATAACAAAATGGCATATCATATTTTTAAGAACTATAGTCTTGGACCAACTAGTTAAGATTTAATGGATATCTGATTTTACAATTCCTTAAAAGAGGTATCCTACAAATGACCAGCAATAAAGGGCATGTATGGAACACTCGTCTTCATGTTCTCTACACCGTGCATTTTACTAAGAAAAAAATAACAATTTAGTGTTCTTTCTGGGAACAATATTTGAAACTGGTACCTAAATGAGATATTGGGGAGTATTCATATGACTTAAATGTCAGTATGAAAACACTAGGGAGCATTTGGTAAAAGCATTTGTCTCTCCTAAATTGTAAAATACACAAAGTAAATTAATCATAAATTATATCTAAGTTATAACAAACTAGTTTTCATTTTATCCACACTTTTCCTCATAAAAAGAAACAGGTCTGCCGGGTGCGGTGGCTCAGGCCTGTAATCCAAGCACTTTGGGAGGCCGAGGCAGGTGGATCATGAGGTCAAGCGATCGAGACCATCCTGGTCAACATGATGAAACCCCGTCTCTATTAAAAATACAAAAAATTAGCTGGGCATGGTGGTGCACACCTGTAGTCCCAGCTACTCAGGAGGTTGAGGCAGGAGAATTGCTTTGAACCCAGGAGGCGGAGGTTGCGGTGAGCTAAGATGGCGCCATTGCACTCCAGCCTGGACAACAAAAGTGAAACTCTGTCTCAAAAAAAAAAGGAAACAGGTCTTTCTCTTTCTCTCTCTCTTCCTTCCTCCCTCCCTCCCTCTGTCTCTTTCTCTGTCTCTTTCTTTCTGATTGTAAGTACAGAAAGTCTATATTAAAGTTAGTGGTATTTTCTAAGGACATCTTTCTTTGTCACAGTTCAATCAACTGTAAAACTCCTACTGTTTCCCAACCCTTATTCATTTAATGCCACCTTCAGTGATGTCATGACAGCTTTGTACAAGCTTGTGTCAGAGACTGGCTGACTATTCACTAAGCCCGTTTGTTTGGTCTACTCCCAAGCACCTACCTGCACCATCTATCCCAGCCTCCAGGCAGTTAGGTTCCCCATCAAATTGAATTCTAAACGTGGATTCCAGTCCTGGCCCCTAAATAACTTCCACATGTGATTCTTCATGCTCTCATACTTTCTTCCTGCTGGTCATAGACCAGCACTGAAGTTTTAGAAGCCACACGTTTCAAATGCTGGAGCCACAGTATCAAAGGGGACTGGGTCGCTGAGTGTTGCTTAGAGGAAAATTGACCCCATAACTTGAAGAGCAGGTGATAAGTGCCTTTGAGGCATAAAACACTGAGGAGCACCTGAGAGGGTCTGTCAGAGAAAGGCTCCTTCCCAGACAAGGAGACTCCAAGTAGAAACAGTCAGGAGTTCTGTTATTCAAGGGAGAGTCAGGAGACCAGCCTCTCAGGCATTTAGCAAACACAGGAGTGCCTGCAGCATGCCAGGGAAGGTCTCTTTGAGAAGACAACATCTAGGCTGAGACGTAAGGATGAAAAGGAGCTGGGAGACATTTCATGTCTCCCATGAAAAGGCCAGGAAAGCATTCCTGGCAGAAGGATCAGTAAGCACATAGGAAATCACTTCCTGGAAAGGCTTCCAGCCAAACAGAGGGCTTGACTTCAGAAGTGGCATCATACCAAATGGTCAAAGAGATGATCTGGGCTTCCCTGACCTGCTGGCTCTCAAAAGAGTAGTGAATTAATTCCACAGCTGCTACAGGTGTACCCCAGGCAAGCAGGGCCTGGAGTGCACCTCAGCAGTCTTACAGCAGAGGGGCTAGACAGGAAGGAATATTAAGTTATTCCTTCCTAAGTTAGAAGGAATATTAAGAAACAGAAATACTTCATCATCAACAATCTGGGCCTCTACTCAGAGACCCAATCGAAAAATCAGCAACTACTCAGACGACAGGTGGATAAATCCACAAAGATGGGAAGAAACCAG
>JAPYYA010006004.1:0-10218 GCA_028533165.1 Leontopithecus rosalia
TCTTCTAGGGTTTTTATGGTGCCTGGTCTTATGTTTAAGTCTTGAATTCATCTGGAGTTAATTTTAGTGTAAGGTGTCAGGAAGGGGTCCAGTTTCTGCTTTCTGCACATGGCTAGCCGGTTTTCCCAACATCATGTATTAAACAGGGAATCCTTTCCCCATTGCTTGTTTTTGTCAGGTTTATCAAAGATTGTATGGTTGTTGATAGGCTGTGTTGGCTCTGATACCTCTGCTCTGTTCCATTGGTCTATTTTTCTGTTTGGGTACCAGTACCATGCTGTTTTGATTACTGTAGCCTTGTAGTATAGTTTGAAGTCCGGTAGTGTGATGCCTCCCGCTGTGTTCTTTTTGCTTAGGATTGACTTGGCTATGCAGGCTTTTTTTTGGTTCCATATAAAGTTCAAGGTGGTTTTTCTCAGTTCTGTGAAGAAAGTCCATGGTACCTTGATGGGGATAGCATTGATTCTGTAAATTACTTTGGGCAGTATAGCCATTTTCACGATATTGATTCTTCCTAACCATAAACATGGAATGTTTTTCCATCTGTTTGTGTCCTCTCTTATTTTGTTGAGCAGTGATTTGTAGTTTTTACTGAAGAGGTCGCTTATGTTCCTTGTAAGTTGTATTCCTAGGTATTTTATTCCCTTTGTAGCAAGAGTGAATAGCAGTTCATTTTTGATTTGGATCTCTTTCAGTCTGTTATTGGTGTGTAGGAATGCTTGTGATTTTTGCACATTGATTTGATATCCTGAGACTTTGCTGAAGATGCTTATCAGTTTCAGGAGTTTTTGAGCTGAGATGATAGAGTCTTTTAGATATACTACCATGTCTTCTGCAAATAGAGACAATTTGGCTTCCTCCTTTCCTATTTGTATACCCTTTATTTCTTTTTCTTGCCTGATTACTATTGCTAGAACTTCCCGTACTGTATTAAATAGGAGTGGTGAGAGAGGGCATCCTTGTCTAGTGCTGGATTTCAAAGGATTCCAGTTTTTGCCCATTCTGTATAATATTGGTTGTTGGTTTGTTGTAAATAGCTTTTATTACTTTGAGATATGTTCTATCAGTACCGAGTTTTTTTGACAATTTTTAGCATAAAGAGCTGTTGAATTTTGTCAAAGGCCTTCTCTGCATCGATTGAGATAATCATGTGGTTTTTGTTTTTCGTTCTGTTTATGTGGTGAATTACATTTATAGACTTGCATATGTCGAACCAGACTTGCATCCCCGGGGCGGATCCTACTTCGTCACAAAGAATAAGCTTTTTGATGTGCTATTGCAATCGGCTTGCCAACATTTTATTGAAGATTTATGCATCTATGTGCATCATGGATATTGGCCTGAAGTTTTTTTTCTTGTTGAGTCTCCGCCAGGTTTTGGTATCAGGATGATGTTGGTCTCATAAATTAAGTTGGGAAGGACTCCCTCTTTTGGGATTATTTGGAATAGTTTTAGAAGGAATGGTACCAGTTCCTCTTTGTGTGCCTGGTAGAATTCGGCTGTGAACCCTTCTGGCCCTGGGCTTTTTTTGTGTGGTAGGCTGTTAATTGCTGCCTCTCTTCAGACCTTGTTTTTGTCTATTCATAGTTTCGGCTTCCTCGTGGTTTAGGCTTGGGAGGACACAGGTGTCCAGGAATTTATCCATATCTTCCAGGTTTACTAGTTTATGTACGTAGAGTTGTTTGTAATATTATGTGAGGATGGTTTGAATTTCTGTGGAATCTGTGGTGATTTCCCCTTTATCATTTTTTATTGCGTCTATTTGGTTGTTCTCTCTTTTCTTTTTTATCAGTCCGGCTAGCGGTCTGTCAATTTTGTAGATCTTTTCAAAAAACCAGCTCTTGGATTCATTGATTTTTTGAAGGGTTTTTTGTGTCTCTATCTCCTTCAGTTCTGCTCTGATCTTAGTTATTTGTTGTCTTCTGCTAGGTTTCGTGTTTTTTAAATCTTGCTTCTCTAGCTCTTTTAATTTTGACGATAGGGTGTCAGTTTTGGATTTCTCCACTTTTCTCATATGGGCAGTTATGGCTATATATTTTCCTCTAGATACTGCTTTAAATGTGTCCCAGAGATTCTGGCATGTTTTGTCTTTGTTCTTATTGGTTTTGAAGAACTTCTTCACTTCGACCTTTATTTTATTGTTTATCCAATCAACATTCAAGAGCCAGTTGTTCAGTTTCCATGAAGCTGTGCGGTTCTGAGTTTGTTTCTGGATTTTGAATTCTAACTTGATTGCACTATGGTCTGAGAGACTGTTTGTCATTATGTCAGTTGCTTTGCATTTGCAGAGGAGTGCTTTACTTCCAATTATGTGGTCAATTTTAGAGTAGGTGTGATGTGGTGCTGAGAAGAATGTATATTCTGTGGTTTTGGTTGGAAAGTTCTGTAAATGTTTTTCAGGTTTGCTTGTTCCAGGTCTGAGTTTAAGATATTCTTGTTAATTTTCTGCTGGTTGATCAGTCTACTATTGACATTGGAGTGTTGGAGTCTCCCACTATTATTGTGTGGGACTCTAAGTCTCTTTGTAAGTCATTATGAACTTGCCTTATATATCTGGGTGTTTCTGTATTGGGTCCATATATATTTAGAATCGTGAGCTCTTCTTGCTGTATCAATTCTTTTACCAGTATTTAATGACCTTTTTTGTCTCTTTTGATCTTTGTTGCTTTAAAGTCTATTTTGTCAGAGACAAGAATTGCAACTCCTGCTTTTTTTTCTCTCTCCATTTGCTTGGTAAATCTTCCTCCATCCTTTTATTTTGAGCCTTTGTGTATCCTTGCCTGTGAGATGGGTTTCCTGGATACAGCACACCGATGGGATTTGGCTTTTTATCCAATTTGCCAGTCTGTGTCTTTTGGTTGGTGCATTTAGCCCATTTACTTTTAGGGTTAATATTGTTATGTGTAAATTTGATACTGCCATTTTGATGCTAGCTGGCTGTTTTTCCCATTAGTTGATGCAGATTCTTCATTTTGTTGTTGCTCTTCAGCATTTGGTATGTTTTTGGAATGGTTGGTACTAGTTGTTTCTTTCTATGTGTAGTGCCTCTTTCAGGAGCTCTTGAAAGGAGGCCTGGTGCTGACAAAATCTCTGAGTACTTGCTTGTTTGCAAAGGATTTTATTTTTTCTTCACTTATGAAGCTCAGTTTGGCTGGATATAAAATTCTGGGTTGAAAATTCTTTTCTTTAAGTGTGTTGTATATTGGTCCCGACTCTCTTCTGGCTTGTAGCATTTCTGCCGAGAGATCTGCAGTGAGTCTGATGAGCTTCCCTTTGTGGTTGACCTGACATTTCTCTCTTGCTGTCCTTAGTATTTTCTTCTTCATTTCAACCATGGTGAATCTGACTATTATGTACCTTGGAGATGCTGTTCTTGCAGAATATCTTTGTGGTGTTCTCTGTATTTCCTGGAATTTAATATTGGCCTGCCTTGCTAGGTTGGGGAAATTTTCCTGGGTAATATCCTGAAGAGTATTTTCCAGCTTGAATTCATTGTCTTCGTCACATTCTGGTACACCTATTAATTGTAGGTTAAGTCTTTTCACATAGTCCGACATTTCTTGGAGACTTTGTTCTTTCCTTTTTGTGCTTTTTTCTCTCATCTTTCTTTCTCGTTTTATTTCATTGAGTTGATCTTTGATTTCTGATATTCTTTCTTCAGCTTGGTCAATTCGGCTGTTGCAACTTGTGCACAGAAGAAGTTCTTGTGTTGTGTTTTTCAGCTCCTTCAATTCATTCATATTCCCCTCTAAGTTATCCATTCTTGTTATTATTTCCTCGAATCTTTTCTCAAATCTTTTTTCCAGGTTCTTAGTTTCTTTGCATAGAACATGGTCTTTTAGCTCACAGAAGTTTCTCATTACCCACCTTCTGAAGTCTGATTCCATCATTTCATCACACTCATTCTCTGTCCAGCTTTGTTCCCTTGCTGTTGAGGAGTTTTGGTCCTTTCTAGGAGATGAGGTGTTTTGATTTTGTGGTTTTTTTTTTGTCCTCTTTGCACTGGTTTCTTCCCATCTTTGTGGATTTATTCACCTGTCATCTGAATCATTGCTCATTTTTCAATTGGGTCTTTGAGTGGAGGCCCAGATTGTTAATGATGAAGTATTTCTTTTTGTTAGTATTTCTTCTAACAGTCTGGCCCCACTGCTGTACGACTGCTGAGGTCCATTTTATGCCCTGCTTGCCTGGGGAACTCCCGTAGCAGCTGCAGTACCATGAGGGTTGGTACAAAATTCTTCTTCTGCTATCTTTGTTTTTGAATGATGCCTCTCAAATATCAGTCTGATCAATCCTTTTTGAGGTGGCTCTTTGGATATACAGGGTTCAGGGGGCTGCTTGAGGAGACTGTCTGTACCTTATAGGAGCTCAAATGCTGAGCTGTGAGCTCCGTTGTTCACTCAGGGCTGCTAGGCAGGTACGTTTAAGTTTGCTGTGGCAGAACTCATAAAGCCCCCTTTTTTTCCCCCAAGTGCTCTGTCCCAGCGAGTTAGGGGTTCACTTATGAATATCCGTTGCACTTTTCTGCCCAACATGGGGGCAGTCTAATCACTGCTTGCCTGCAATGGCTATGCTAAGCTGCCATGGGCTCCGTCCTGTTGCCGTGTGGTCTGCCTTGTTGCCGTGGCCTCTACCCTGCTGCTGTGGGCTGTCCCCTGCTGTTGTGGGCCTCACCCTGCTGCTGTGGGCTCTGCCCTGCTGTAATGTGCTTTGCCCTGTTGCTGTGGCTCTGCCCTGCTGCCGTGTGTAATTCCCTGTAATTCTGTTTATATGAGTGTGCTTGCCTTTGTAGTGTCAGACTCTCTGTTATTGTGGGTTGCCCCGGCAATGGCGGGTTGCCTTGGCAATGGCAGGCTGCGTCAGCAATGGCAGTGTAGCTCTGTAGGGGTCGAGTGCCTCGGTAATAACAGATGCCCCTCCCCCTCCGAGCTGCACCATCCTGGTTTCCACTGTGCTTGCTGTTAAACTCTCAACCCTGAGCGTTTCCAATTGCTGTTTTGTTTGTTTTTGTGGGGGTGGAACCCACTGAGCCTGATCACCTGGCTTCCTGCCTCAGAGCCCTTTTTTTTTTAAGTTGAGCAGTTGACCCTCTCCCAGGTGTTTCAGTCGCCTGCTGCAAGGGTGCTGGGATCTGTGTGATTTCCCATACAGTAACCCACTGTGCCGGCTCAAACCACATTGCTGCCCAGGAATCTCCTGGGCTAGCTTTCTGTTTAAGTTTCATTTAATCAGATGAATGTGCTAATCTGACTTTGAAAATCTCCAATTGTGGGTTTAACAGGGCAACCAAACCAGTGTATTTTGTATGGAGTGTCACTGCACTGCGGCCTTTCCAAACAGCCATGCCAGCCCAAACAGCTGCCCCAGCCCAAACTGCTGCTTGGCTTTTGGTGCTCTTACACCTGGAAATCTCCTAGTCTGTGGACAATAAAGATTCATATGGAAATGTGGCATCAACTCATTCTCTGCAGATTGACTGGGAGCTGCAATTCTGAGTTGGTCCTATAGCGCCATCTTTCTATGTTGCAAAAATCAGAAAGACTTTTCTTACAGAAGATAGATTAGTTCATTCCAGATGAAAAGTGGGCATATGTTGTAGTGAGAAATCTCTCACCTTTAACACTCAAGAAATGCTATCTGAGTGAAATGTCAATGTGTGCATTCAACTTACAGAGTTACACTGCAGAGTATATGCAGCAGTTTGCAAATGCTTTCTGTGGAGTATCTCAAAACTTCCATTTTCTGCAATATCTTGTGTTATATGCAGTAGCTGTAAGACTGCCTTTAAAACACAGAAGAAATGTATCTGTGAAACTGCTTTGGTGTGTGTGTGTTTAACTAAGAGTGTTGCATTTATGTTTTGATTCAGCAGGTTAGAAACACTTTTCTTATTCAAGATAGATTGGTTCATTTCAGATGGAAAGTTGGCATATGCTGTAAAGAGAAATCTCTCACCATAAAAACTCAAAGGAAGCTATCTGAGAGAAATGTTGTCAATGTGTGCATTCAGCTTACAGATTTATATGGCAGTAGGTATGCAGGAGTTTGTAAACATTTTCTGTAAAGAATCTCAAAGCTGACATTTTCAGAGAAATCCTGTGTTATATGATATAGCAGTAACACTGCCTGTAAGACACAGAAGAAACATATTTGTGAAACTGCTTTTGTATGTGTAAGTTCAACTAAGAAAATTTTATCTATCTTTTGATTCAGCAGGACAGAAACACTTTTCTTACCCAAGCTACATTTGTTCATTCCAGACAAAAGCTGGGCATATGCTTTAATGAGAAATCTTTCCCCATAAAAACTCAAAGAAATCTAACAGGCAGAAAGGTTGTCAATATGTGCATTCAAATTACAGAGTTACACTCCAGTGAAAATGCAGCAGTTTTCAAACGGTTTCTGTGGAGAATCTCAAAGCTGACATTTCAAGCAAAATCATGTGTTTTATGAAATAGCAGTATGACTCCCTGTAAAAAACAGAAGAAATATATCTGTGAAAATACTCTGATTTGTGTGCGTTTAACTAAGAGAGTTTCATCTCTGTTTTGATTCAGGGTGATAGAAACACATTTCTTACAGAAGCTAGATTTGTTCATTCCAGACTGAAATAGGGCATATGCTGTTATGAGAAAACTCTTTTCTAAATATTCAAAAGAAGCTATTCGAGAGAAACGTTCTCAATATGTGCATTCACCTTACAGAGTTACACTGCTGTGTGTATGCAGCAGTTTGCAAATGCTTTCTATGGAGAATCTCAAAACTGAAATTTCCAGCAAAATTCCAACTGCCTGTAAAACATAGAAGAAACATATCTATGAAACTGCTAAGGTGTGTGTGCGTTCAACTAAGAGAGTTGCATCTGTACTTCAATTCAGCACATTAGAAACACTTTTTTTTACATAAGCTAGATTTGTTCATTCTAGATGGAAAGTGGGCATATGTTGTAGTTAAAAATTTATCACCTGAAAATCTCAATGGAAGCTATTCGTTGAGAAATGTTGTCAATGTGTGCATTCAACTTACAGAGTTACACTGATGTGTATATGAAGCAATTTGCAAAAGTATTATGTGGAGAATCTGAAAATTGACATTTCCAGCAAAATCCCATGTTATACAAAATAGCACTAAGGCTGCCTGTAAAACTCCAAAGAAACTTATCTGTGTCACTACTCTGGTGTGTGTGCGTTCAACTAAGAGATTTGCATCTAAGTTTCAATTCAGCAAGTTAGAAACGTTTTTTGAAAGAAGGTATATTTGTTCATTCCAGATGAAAAGTGTTCATATGCTATAATGAGAAATCTCTCGACTTTAAATTCAAAGGAAGTTATCCGGAAGAAAAATTGTCAATGTGTATATTCAACATAAATAGATACACAGAGGTCTCTGTGCAGCAATTTTCAAAAGCTTACATGGATCACCTCAAAACTGACATTTTCAGCAAAATTCCATGTTATATGAAATAGCAGTAAGACTGCCTTTAAAACACAGAAGAAACATATCTGTGAAACTGTTCTGGTGTGTTTGCATTCAACTAAGAAAGCTGCATCTGTTTTGATTCAGCAGAATAGAAACGCCTTTTCTCACAGAAGCTAGATTTTTTCATTCCAGAGAAGAAGTGGGCATATGCTGTAATGATAAACCTCTCATCTTAAAAACTCAGAGAAAGCTATCAAGGAGAAATGTTGTCAATGTCTGCATTCAACTTAGAGAGTTACACTGCTGTGTGTATACAGCAATTTGCAAAAGCTTTTTGTGGAGAATCTCAAAACTGATATTTTCAGCAAAATCCCATGTTATATGAAATAGCAGTCAGACTGCCTGTAAAACAAAGAAAAAACATATCTGTAAAACTGCTCTGTTGTGTGTGTCTACAACTAAGATAGTTGCATCTCTGTTTCAATTCAAAAGGTTAGAAACTTTTCCTACTGAAGCTAGATTTGTTCATTGCAGTCAGAAAGTGGGCATATGCTCTAATGAGAAAACTCTCACCTTAACAACTCAAAGGAAGCTATATGAGAAAAAAGTTGTCAATGTGTGCATTCAACTTACAGGGTTACACTGCTGTGTGTATGTAGAAGTTTAGAAATGCTTTCTGTGAAGAATCTCAAAGCTGACATTTCCAGCAAAGTCTTGTGTTGTACAAAATAAAAGAAAGAATGCCTGTAAAACATAGAAGAAACCTATCTGTGAAACTGCTGTGGTGTGTGTGTGTTCACCTAAGAGATTTGCATCTATGTTTTGATTCAGCAGGTAAGAAACACTTTTCTTTCAGAAGTTAGGTTTGTTCATTCCAGATAGATAGTAGGCATATGCTGTAATGAGAAATCTCTCACCCTAAAAACTCAAAGGAAGTTATCCAGGAGAAAAATTGTCAATGTGTGCATTTCACTTACAGAGTTACACTGCTGTGTGCATGCAGCAGTCTGCAAATGCTTTCTGTGGAGAATCTCAAAACTGACATTTCCAGCAAAATCCCATGTTGTTCGAAATAGCAGTAAGATTGCCTGTAAAACAGAAAAAACGGACTTATAAAACTGTTCTGATGTGTGTGTGTACAACTAAGAGAGTTGCATTTATGTTTCAATTCAGTAGGTTAGAAACACTTTTCATTCACAAGCTAGATTTTTTATTTCAGATAGAAAGTGGGCATATGCTGTAATGAGAAATCTCTCACCTTGAAAATCAAAGGAAGCTATTTGGGAGAAAAGTTGTCAATGTGTGCATCCAACTTACAGAATTACACTGTTGTGTGTATGCAGCAGTTTGCAAATGCTTTCTGTGGAGAATCTCAAAACTGACATTTCACACAAAATCCTGTGTTATGTGAAATAGCAGTAAGACTGCCTGTAAAAAACAGAAGAAACATATCTGTAAATCTGCTCTGGTGTGTTTGCATTTAACTAACAGAATTGCATCTTTATTTTGATTCAGCAGCTTAGAAACACTTTTCTTTTAAAACCCAGATTTCTTCATTCCAGATGGAATGTGGGCATGTGCTGTAGTAAGAAATCTCCCATCTTGAAAACACAAAGGAAGCTATTCGGGAGAAAAGTTGTGAATGTGTGCATTCAACTTACAGATTTACACTGCTGTGTGTATGCAGCAGTCTGCATACACTTGCTGTGGAGAATCTCAAAACTGACATTTCCAGAAAAATCCCATGTTATACAAAATAGCAGTAAGATTGCCTGTAAAACACAAAGGAATGTATATGTGAAACTGCTCTGGTGTTTGTGCGTTCAACTAGGAGAGTTGCATCTATGTTTCAATTCATCAGGTTAGAAACACTTTTTTTTTAACAGAAGAATAGATTTACTCATTTCAGACCAAAAGTGGGCATATGCTGTAGTGAGAAATCTCTCACCTCAAACACTCAAAGGAAACTATCCGGGAGAGAGGTTGTCAATGTGTGCATTCAACTTATGGAGTTACACTGCTCTGTGCATGCAGCAGTATGCAAACTCTTTCTGTGGAGAATCTCAAAACTGACACTTCCAGTAAGATCCCATGTTATACAAAACAGCAGTAAGACTGCTGATAAAACACAGAAGAAACATATGTGTAAAACTGCACCCATGTGTGTGCATTAAACTAAGAGAGTTGCATCTATGTTTAGATTCAGCAGGTTAGAAAGACTTTTCTAACAGATGCTAGATGTCTTCATTCCAGATGGAATGTGAACATGTGCTGTAATAAGAAATCTCTCACTTTAAAAACTCAAAGGATGTGCTGTTGCAATTGGCTTGCCAATATTTTATTGAAGATTTTTGCATCTATGTTCATCATGGATATTGGCCTAAAGTTTTCTTTTCTTGTAGAGTCTCTGCCAGGTTTTGTTATCAAGATGATGTTGGTCTCATAAAATGAGTTGGGAAGGACTGGTATCAAAACAGAGATATAGACCAACGAAACAGAACAGAGGCATTGGAGACAACACAACATATCTACAACCATACAATCTTTGATAAACCTGACAAAAACAAGCAATGGGGAAAGGATTCCATGTTTAATAAATGGTGTTGGGAAAACTGGCTAGCCATGTGCAGAAAGCAGGAACTGGACCCCTTCCTGACACCTTACACTAAAATTAACTCCAGATGAATTAAAGACTTAAACATAAGACCAGGCACCATAAAAACCCTAGAAGAAAATCTAGGCAAAACCATCCAGGACATAGGAGTAAGCAAGAACTTCATGACCAAAACACCAAAAGCA
>JAPYYA010006005.1:0-10217 GCA_028533165.1 Leontopithecus rosalia
TGCATCTATCAAGATGATCATGTAGTTTTTGTGTTTGGTTCTGTTTATGTAATGAATTGATTTGTATATGTTGAACCAACTTTGCATCCCAGGAATAAAGTCTGCTTGATCATGGTAGATGTGCTGCTGGATTTGGTTTACTATTTTATTGAAGATTTTTGCCTCTGTGTTAATCAGGGATATTGGCCTGAAGTTTCCTGGTTTTTTTTTTTTTGCTCTGTCACCAGGCTGGAGTGCAGTGTCGCAATCTTGGCTCACTGCAACCTCCGCCTCCTGGGTTCAAGCGATTCTTCTGCCTCAGCCTCCCGAGTAGCTGGGACCACAGATGTGTGCCACCACACCTGGCTAATTTTTGTATTTTTAGTAGAGACGGGATTTCACCATGTTGGCCAGGATGGTCTCAATCTCTTAACCTTGGAATCCGGCCGCCTCGGCCTCCCAAAGTGCTGGGATTACAGGCATGTGCCACCGTGCCCGGCCGTTTCCTGTTTTTGTTATGTCTCTGCCAGGTTTTGGTGTCTCTGCCAGGTTTTGGTGTCAAAATATGCTGACCTCATAAAATAAAATGAATTAGAGAGGAGTCCCTCCTCGATTTTTGGAATAGTCTCAGTAGGATTGGTACCAGCTCTTCTTTATATGTCCAGTAGAATTTGGTTATGAATGTGTCTGGTCCACGGCCTTTTCTGTTTGGTAGACTTTTTATATAATTTCAGGACTCGTTATTGTTCTGTTCAGGTATTTAATTTCTTCCTGGTTCATTCTTGGGAGGTTGTAAGTTTCCAGGCATTTATTTCTTTCTTGTAGATTTTCTGGTTTGTGTGCATAGAGGTGTTCATAATAGCCTCTAAGGATTTTTTACTTTTGTGTTTCTGTGGGTCAGGGGTAATGTCCCCGTTGCCATTTCTAATTCTGTTTATTTGGATCTCTTTTTTTTTTCTTTGTTAGTTTGGCTGGCAATCTATCTTATTCATTCTTTCAAGGAACCATCTTTTGTATGTTTTTTTGTTCAGTTCAACTCTGATTTTGGTTGCTTCTTTTCTATGGCTAGCTGGGTTGATTTGCCCATTTTTCTAGTTCCTCTAGGCATGATGTTAGTTGTTAACTTTAAATCTTTCCACCATTTTGATGTGTGCCTTTAGCACTATAAACTTTTCCTCTTAAGAATACATATTAGCTGTGTCCCAGAGATTGTGATATGTTGTGTCTTTGTTTTCATTAGTTTCAATGAATTCCTTTTTATTTTTTTAAAATTAGACCTGGCTAATTTCTTTGTATTTTTTGTAGAGACAGTGTTTTGCCATACTGGGCATGCTGGTCTTGAACTCCTGGGCTCAAGCAGTCCTCCCACCTAAGCCTCACAAAGTACTGGGAGTGCATGCAGGAGCCACCGTGCCTGGCCCCAAGAATTTCTTGATTTCAGCGAAATTAAGATTTCGTCGTTTACACAAAAGTCATTCAGGAGCAGTTTAATTTCCATGGAATTGTATGGTTTTGAGAGCTCTTCTTGGTATTGATATCTATTTTTATTGTACTGTTATCTTGAGAATGTGGTTGATATGATTGTGGGATTTTTAATTTGTTGAGAACTGCTTTATGACTGAGCATGTGGTTGCCGTTAGATATGTGCCATATGCATATAAGAATAATGTTTATTCTGTTTTTGTTGGGTGAGGTGTTCTGCAGAAGTCTGTTAGGTTCATTTGGTCAAGTGTTGACTTTAGGTCTGTCTAATACTGTCAGTGGATTATCAAAGTCTCACTATTATTTTGTGTGGTTTTGTAAGTCTCTGTAGGTTTCTGAGAGCTTGTTTTATGAATCTGGGTGCTCCAGTATTGGTTATATCTGTATTTAGGACAGTTAAGTCTTCTTGTTGAATGGAACCCTTTATCCTTTTGTAATGCACTTCTTTGTCCTTTTTGATTGTTGTTGGTTTCAAGTCTGTTTTGTCTGAAATAAGTTGCCCATGTCTGCTCTTTTTTGTTTTCCTTTGGCTGGATAGATCTTTCTCCATTTCTTTACTCTGAGCGTGTGTCGCATTGCATATGAAATGGGTCTCTTAAAGGCAACATACAGTTGGTCCTTGCTTCTTTATCTGAATTGCCATTCTGTGTATTTGAAGTGGGACGTATAGCCTGTTTACATTCGAGATAAATATTGGTATATGCAGATTTCAGCATGTCATCATGTTGTTAGCTGGTTGTCATGTATACTTGATTGTAGAGTTGCTTTATAGTGTTAGTGGTCTATGTACTTAAGTGTGTTTCCGTGGTGGCTGGTAATGGTCTTTCATTTCTATGTTTAGCATTCCCTTAAGGACCTCTTATAAGGCATGTCTGGTGGTAATGAGTTCCCTTAGCATTTCATTGTCTGGAAAGGATTTTATTTCTCCTTCACTTATGAAGCTTACTTTGGTTGAATATGAAATTCTTGGTTGGAATTTCTTTTCCTTAAGGATGTTGAATTAGGCCCCCAGTCTCTTCTGGTTTGTAGGTTTTCTGCTGAAAGATCTCATGTTAGCGTAATGGGCGTCCTGTTGTAGTAGACTTGCACTTTCTCTCTAGCTGCCTTTAATATTTTTTCTTTTCACATTTTTATTTCACATCCTTAAGGAATCTGATTATTATGTGTCTTGAGGATTGTCATCTTGTATAGTATGTTGCAGGGGTTCTATGAATTTCCTGAATTTGCATGTCAACCTCTCTAGCTAGGATGGGGAAATTTTTGTGGACTGTATCCTCAAATATGTTTTCCAAGTTGCTTGTTTTCTCTCCCTCTTTTTCAGGGACAACAAAGAGTTGTAGGTTTGATCTCTTCATATAATCTTATGTTTTGGGAGATTATTTTCCCATTAAAAAATTATTTTTCTTTTATTTTTATCTGAGTTGATTAGAATAAACAGTCTTCAGGCTCTTGAGGTTCCTTCCTCAGCTTAATCTGTTCTGCTGTTAATACTTCCAATGACATTATGAAGTTCTTGTAGTGAGTTTTTTAGTTCTATCAGATCAGTTTGGTTGTTTCTTAAAATGACTTTTCATCTTTCAGCTCCTGACTCATTTTACTGGATTCCTTTGATTCCTTGGATTGGGTTTCAGCTTTTCTCCTGCTGAATTTCAGTATCCTCTGAATTTTATGCTCATTATTTTAGCCATTTCAGTCTGATTAAGAACCATTGCTAGGCTGGGTGCAGTGGCTCACACCTGTAATCCCAGCACTTTGAGAGGCTGAGGTAGGCAGATCACTTGAGGTCAGTCATTTAAGACCAGCCTGGACCACATGGTGAAACTCCATCTTTACTAAAAATAAAAATATCAGCTGGGTGTGGTTGTGGGCATCTGTAATCCCAGCTACGCAGGATGCCAAGGCAGAAGAATCACTTGGACCTGGAAGGTGGAAGTTTCATTGAGCTGAGATTGTGCCCCTGCATGCAAAAAAATACCCATTGCTGGGGAGCTAGTGCAGTCCTTCTGACATAAGAAGACACTCGGGCTTATGGAGTTGCTAGAGTCCTCGTTCTGGTTCTTTCTCATCTTTGTGGGCTGACGTTCCTTTTGTCTCTCCAGTTGCTATCCGTTAGATGAGGCCTTTTCCTTTTATGTTCTTTGCTGTCTGGAGGGTTTGACTGTGGTGTAAGTTGAGTTTAGTCGACTGGCATAGTTTCTTGATGATTTCTGGGTGCCAGTTCTCACCTCAGCACTCCTGGCTTGCATGCTATAACCCTGGGGTATTAGGACTAGGTACATGGCTTTGTTCTCTGTCCCCTCGAGGTTAAGCACTTCCTGCACTGGAGGAACCAAGGTGTTTCCGTTCTGCTGGGCAACAACACTCTGTATTTTGCATGAATATTCATCAAGGATATTAGCCTATAGTTTTCTTGTAGTGTCTTTGTCCGGCTTTGGTATCAGAATAATGCCAGCCTGATAGGATGAGTTTGGAAGCGTACCCTTCTCTTCCATGTTTTGGAAGAGTTTGAGGAGGACTGGTGTTAATTCTTTTTTTTAAATGTTTGGTGGAATTCTCCAGTAAAACCATTTGGTCCTAGGCTTTTTTTGTTATTTTTAGGATTGTTTTGATTACTGATTCAGTTTCCTTAATGGT
Source organism: Leontopithecus rosalia (assembly GCA_028533165.1). NCBI lineage: Eukaryota > Metazoa > Chordata > Mammalia > Primates > Cebidae > Leontopithecus > Leontopithecus rosalia. The sequence goes on from JAPYYA010006005.1 coordinate 4,096, forward strand.
TATAGGTATGTTCAGATATTCTGTTTTATCAAGATTCAGTCTCAGTATATTGTGTATTTCTAAGAATTCATTCATTTCTATGGGTTATCCAGTTTTTTGTTCATAGTACTCTCATAATCCTTTTTATTTCACAAAATTGATAGTAATATCTCTTTCATTTCTGATTTTGGTTATTGGACTTTCCTCTCTCTGTCTCTCTTTTTATCTTAGTCAACCTAGTTAAAGCCTTGCCAATTTTATTGATTTTTTTTGAAAACTAGTGCTTGGTGGCCAGACACAGTGGCTCACCCCTGTAATTCCAGCACTTTGGGAGGCTGAGATAGGTGGATCACCTGAGGGCAGGAGTTTGAGACTGACCTGACCAACATGGCAAAACCCCATGTAAAATACAATACAAATTCTAAATAATACAAATTCTACTAAAAATACAAAAATTAGCTGAGCATGGTGGCAGGTGCCTGTAATCCCAGCTACTCAGGAGTCTGGGGCAGGAGAACCGTTTGAACCCAGGAAATAGAGGTTGCGGTGAGCTGAGGTCATGCCACTACACGCCAGTCTGGGTGACACAGCAAGACTCTGTCTCAAAAAAGAGAAAAAAGAAAACTAATACTTGTTTGGTTTTTTTTCCCCCATTATCTTTCATTTATCTTTGCTCTAATCTTTATTATTTTCTACCTTCGGCTAGGTTTGGATTTTTTCTTCACCCCTATTTTCTTATGGAATAAGTTTAGGTTGTTAAGTTGGGATATTTCTTCTTTTTAAATATAAGCATTTACAGCTTTATGTTCCCTTCTAGCACTGCTTTTACTGTGTCTTACTAATTATGATGGTACAGTCTGTTTTTATTTTCATCTCAAGATATTTTCTAATTTTTCTTGGGATTACTTTTTTGATCCATTTCTTGTTTAGAGTGCTTAATTTTTATACATTTGTGCATGGTGCTTTTTTCCATCTGCTATTTATTTCCAGATTTATTATTTTGTTGCTGGAAAAAGAACCCTGAAGAATTTCAATCTTTTATAATTTTACAATTTTGTTTTCAATTGACATGTATTATTAATTGTACATATTTCTTAGGTACAGGGTGATGTTTCAGTACATGTATATACTGCATAAAAATCAAATTTGTATTTAGAATATTCATCACCTTATACGTTTATCATTCTTTTGTGGTGAGGACATTCAAAATCTTTCTTGTAGCTATGTTGCAACATGCAATACATTATGGTTAATTATAGTCACTCTACTGTGCAGTGGAACAGCAGAACTTATTATTCCCATCTTACTGTAACTTTGTACTCATTGACCAATCTTTACCTATTTCCCCTCTCGCCAGTATTCCCCAGTGTCTGAAAACTACTATTCTATACACTACTTCTATGATGTCAACTTTTAGATTTCACATGAGTGAGATCATGCAGTATTTATCTTTCTGTGCCTGGCTTATTTCTCTTAGCGTTATGTCCTCCAGGTGCGTTATATTGCTGCAAAGGACAAGATTTTACTTTATTTTTTAATGAGGAATAGTATTTCTTTGTATATTTATGTATACCACATTTTCTTTATCAACGCATCTGTTGGTAGACACTTGATTGATTTTGTATCTTGGCTTTTGTGAAAAGTACTGCAATAAACATAAAGTGCAGGTTTCTCTTCAACAAACTGATTTCATTTAGTTTTTTCTCTTTTTTCTTTCATTTTTCTATTTTATTTTATTTTACTTTTTTGGTGCCATGACTCAGATAGGAACCGAAACTGATTTCATTTCTTTGGGATATCTATACATTCGTGGGATTGATGGATCATATGGTAATTTTATTTTTAAATTTTTTTAGGAACTTCCATACTGTGTCTTATAATGGATGTACTAATTTATATTCCCAACAACAATGTAAAAGAGTTTCCCTTTCTCCACAGCGGCATTTGTTATTTTTTGTCTTTTTGATGATAGCTATTCTGATAGGTTGAGGTACTATCTTGTGGTTTTGATTTTTATTTACCTGATAATTAGTGACGTTGAGCATTTTCTCATATCTGTTGACCATTGTATGTTTTCTTTTCTCTTTACAAAAATTTTGACACTTGTTTTGTGACCTCACATATATCCTGGAGAATGTCCCATGTGCACTTGAGAAGAATGTGTATTCTGCTGTTGTTGGGTGGAGTGTTCTGTGTGTGTCTCTTTGTCCAATTGATCCAGCTGATGAATATGTTAATGAAGGCCTATATTTCCTTATTAAATTTCTGTGTGTTCGTTTGGTCCATTACTGCAAGTTGGGTATTGAAGCCTTTTAATGTAGTGCTGTCTATTTCTCTGCTGAATTCTGTCAGTGTTTGCTTCATAAGTTTTGGTGGTTTGATGTTTGGTGTAGACATGTTTATAATTGTTACATCTTTTTAGTGAAGTGTCAGATTTATGATTATAAAATGGCCTTTATTTTTTTGTAACAGATTTTGATGTAAAGTTTATATGTCTAATATTGGTATAGGTTGACTATACTTTATCTGAAATGCTTGGAATCAGAAGTGTTTTGGATTTTGAATTTTTTTTTTCAGATTTTAGAATGCATGCATATCAAAATGAGATCTTGGAGATGAGACCCAAGTCTAACACAAAATTCATTTGTGTTTCAAATATACCTTGTACACATAGCCCAAAGATAATTTCATACAGTATTTTAAATAATTTTCTGCATAAAACAAAGCTCATGTACATTCTATCATCAGAAAGGAAATTTGTCACTATCTCAGCCACCCATGGGCAATCTGTGGTTGTTTGACATCATCATTATTCCTGACTCTGAACTTACATGTTACTGATAAGCATTATTTTCTTACAATTATTTACACGGAATTTCTTACCAGTAGGAAATATGAGGTACTATTAGTACAGTGAAAATACAGTGTGTTCAGTGTGAGTAAGCAGCATAGTAGCATCACCAGGAATGTCTATCCACGGTTACGCAGCAGCAACAACAAACAGTGGCAGGCTTTCAGTTTCCACCTACAATGCTGTTTTTAGATTAAAAGGTAACTTTAGAATGTACTTAATTGTTTTTTTTAGGTGAGAAGAAACATTAGAAGCAGTTGAGGGGCCAGAAATTGGATCCTTAAGGGATGAGGAGACATTTTTCTAGATGGCTTTTTAAAATGTTTCCTCCAGAACCATCTGCCTCACTGACAGTGTTGTTTTTTGTCTGAGAAGTCTCTGATTTTGTAAACTGTCATGATTTCTTGTTCTGTGATGAATATATGCTGCTCCAGTGCTTTAATGAGTCCATCACACATTTTCACCGTGTGGTCTATAGACACTTTTTCTGCATTGGTAACATCATCATCTTCAACTACGTCATCCACTTGTGGCATCATGTCAGCACTCAAAAAGTTTCAGATTTTGGATCATTTGAAATTTGGAGTTTTGGATTAGTGATGCCCAGATTATATAGGTGTCTCTGTTTTGGCTATTTTTGCATGGGTTTTCTTTCTTTCTTTTTTTTTAATCATTTTGCTTTTAACCCATGTGTGTCATTAGAGCCAAAGTGTGTCTCTTGTAGATCATGTACTCTTGGATCCTGTTAATTTATTTGTTTATTTGTTTACTTGTTTTGAGAGGGAGTACCACTCTTGCGTAGGCTGGAGTGCAAAGGTGCGATGTTGTCTTACTGCAACCTCTACCTCCTGGGTTCAAGCAATTCTCTCCCAAGTAGCTAGGATTACAGGCATGTGCCACCACGCCTCGCTAATTTTGTACTTGCAGTAGAGATGGAGTTTAACCATTTTGGTCAGGCTGGCCTCAAACTCCTGACCTCAGGTGATCCACCCACCCTGGCCTCCCAAAGTGCTGGATTACCCGGGTGAACCACTGCACCCTGCCGGGATCCTGTTTATTTTAATCCATTCTGCCAATCTGTCTTTTTATTGGGGAGTTAAGCCATTATATTTGAAGTTGTTACAGATAGGGAAGGACTTTGTATTGCCATTTTGCTAATTACTTTCTATATGTCTAACAGCGCTTCTTTTCTGTTTTACTTTTTGCTGCCTTTCTTTTTGTTTAATTTTTTGTAGCAACTTTGATTCCTTTTGGGTTTAATTAATAACATAATTGATAGTAACCTCAGCATAGCAATGAGGTCTCACTGTGTTGCCCAGGCTGGACTGCTAGGCTTGTGTGATACTCCCACCTCAGCCTCCCCAAGTAGGCTGAGACTACAGGTACCTGCCATCATTCCTGGGTGACTTTTGTGTATATTCTAAAGATTTTTTTGTGTGTGTGTGGTTACAGTGGGGATGGGATTACTTGTAACATCCTAATGTTATAGCAGAGTATTTTAAAGTTTTGTTGTGCCATTACCTGTATGTTACAGCCTTTACAGTTGTCCTATAGTTCTTGTACATTCTATTTTATTATTTTTCTCATTTTCCTTTCTTTTTTTCAATTTGAATTTGGAAAGTTTTTATTTAAATATTTTGGGGCTCACTGATTTTCCACTGAAGAATTTTTTCTCCAGTGGTTTATTGCAAGTATATTTAAATGTAGTTTACTTTTTGCATATTGATCTTGTGTCATGCTACTTTGTTAGATTCATATTTTTTGTATAATTCTGATTAAAATGTTTGTACATATTAACATTGAGCTACAATTGCAGAGGTCAAAAGTTACAATAAGTGAAGATTTGGTCAGGCATACAATCTTAGACTATGTGTAAGAATGAAGGTGAGATAGTGAGATCATAGTAGATTATATTATCTGTTATGTACATTATTTATATATTTTTCCTGAGTATCAGGAATGAAGCATACTTAGTAACTTTTTAAAATGAAAAATATATGATTGTTTCAATTTTTTTAAAATCTCTTTTAGGAGCTGTGGCCCTCAAGAATCTTCAAATTAAAGAAAATGCCCTGGTAGGTTTAGACTATGAAAAATTTGTGAAGTTATTGCATTTAATTATGTATACTTCTTCCTGATTCAGTTTGCCACCTTCAATTATTTAAATTTGAGAACATTTTTTGTCAATAATTTTTGCAAAATGTAAATTTTGAACACCCGGGAGATGGAGGTTGTAGTGAGCAGAGATCTTGCTGCTGCACTCCAGACTGGGCAACAGAGTGAGACTGTCTCAAAACAAAACAAAACAAAACAAAACCAAACATACAAAAAATATAGGTGTTTTTTAGTTTGATTTTTTAACTTGTTTTCTGATTTTTGTTTTTAAAGACAGCCTTATGCTCTGTCACCTAGGCTGGAGTGCAGTGTGTGATCATAGCTTACTGCAGTCTTCAGCTCCAAGGCTCAAGCCCTTTTTCCCCTTTAGCCTCCTGAGTAGCTGAAAAGTTTTTAATTTGATAGAGACAGTTGATTTATTTTTTAATTGCTTGTGCTTTTATTGTCATATCTAAGAAGTCATTACCGAATCTAATGTCATGAAGATTTTCCCTTATGTTTTCTTCTAAGGGTTTTATAGTTTTAGCTCTTAGGTTTAGATCTTTGATCCATTTGAGTTTTTGTATATGGTATATGATAAGGGTTCAGTTTCATGTTTTTGCAAGTGGGTATGTAGTTTTCCTAGCACCATTTATTTAGAAGGCTGTTCTTTAATTAGGGAGAATGTTTTTGAAAGTATTTTTTTACAAAATGCATATTTTGCAAAATAGAGTTTTAATGTCCCTAAAAGCACAAAGTGACATTGTAATGACCACTTCTTTTTCTTAAAATAATATAAAATAGGTAATGATTTGATATGAGTAGGTTTTGTGGTCATTTTTACTATAGACCTTTATCCCCAATTATTATAAAAAGAGCAGCTTCCCTGAATTTTATGGATTTGATAATACTATTGCAATTATATGTTTGTACATTTAAGTAAATGTTGATGTAAGGAAAATGTATACATTTATTTAAAAAAATCCCTTGAAATAACTTCTGGAAGTAAAAAGTATTCATTTGTGTTGTTAAACTCTCTATCTACTAATGTTTTGTGTATATATATAACATTTTTTTTTGTAGAGTCAACTGGATGTACCATTTAAAGTTAAAGTTGGTCATATAGGTAAGCCACATTTATTATTGGAATATCGTCCTTGGACATGCAACCAGAATAATTTGCTTAGTATTTCTATTA
>JAPYYA010006006.1:0-10217 GCA_028533165.1 Leontopithecus rosalia
CTCCCCCTCCCCCTCCTCACCTCCCCCCCTACCTTCTTTCTTTCTTTTGTTTTTTATTTTGACAGTCTTGCTCTGTCACCCAGACTGAAGTACAATGGCATGATCTCAGCTCACTGCAACCTCTGCCTCACGGGTTCAAGTGATTCTCCTGCCTCAGCCTCCTGGGTAGCTAGGATTACAGGCACCTGCCACCATACCCAGCTAATTTTTATATTTTTAGTAGAGACAGGGTTTCACATGTTGCCCAGGCTGATCTTGAACTCCTGACCTCATGTAATCCACCTGCCTTGGCCTCCCGAAGTGCTGAAATTACTTACTTTTCTAAGCTTTGTTCTTCTTTTAAAAATGGAGATAATATCACCTATCTAGTATTGTGAAGAATTTATACATGCAAATGTTTAACACAGTGGCTTAATAAATATAGACTTTCTGTAATTCTTATCAAATTTAAAATAATAATTATTATTACTGGATATCTTTGAAGAATGTTAGAATTTGCTTTGAACAGGTGCAGAGAGGCATTATTTAGGAGGTAGAATTGTCTGTAGTAAAACACGAGCCCATTTTCTGTAGTGCTAATTAGATGTAGGCAGGAGGAGGGATAGCTAGACACATTTATGACCACAGTCTTTGTCCCCTTCATTGTATTTGGCAATAGTGTTCCTAATCTTTTTGCTAAATCAGTGCTGTCACCTGTGAGTATGAGAGTTGGTAAGGAAGAAGCAGGGAAAGTGGGCAATGATATTTTCCCCTAAAGTTCTCACTATGCCTTTTCTGTTTCTAAAGGGGGGTTACAGAAACATTTAGAATTCTAAGTTCTTCCCTTGCCTTCTCTCTGGCATTCCCATGGAATTGAGGGTTGCTTGTTCTGGGGAGTTAGGTCCACTTGTCTGCAGAGTAAAGTCTTATGTTTTTTAATAAGTATGTTTATAATGAGTAGAAAGATTAGTATTCATCTTTCTAAATCTACAGCTCATAGAATAGTCATACAAATGATGCCCACCCTTATATTCTCATAATGTTTAAAACTCACTGGAAGAGAGGGTGGCTCACTGCTCTTTCCCCCACTCCATTACTGTGAGGATAACAGTATGGCTACCATACCTTCACTGGCTCTGATCTCTTGTACAAGTGTCCTTAGGAGAAAGAGGCCACAGCAGAAGTCCTTTACTTATGAGAAGCTGAAAAAAATCAGTGAGAACTCACTATGAAGACAGTTGCTTGCCTACCTCCTCCTCTAGTCATAGCACTGGTGAATTACAATGTAAGAAATGTTCCCACCTAAAATTGTTATTCCCTGGGGATTAGAAGTTAAAGCTTAAGCATGAAGAGTTGTTTTGTGGGGTAAGGAGGATTGATGGTGGTGTTCTGGAGCCAAGGCCTTTACACCTCCCTCTTCCTCCCTTCCCTGAGCTTCTTTGGGCTGAAACAGATAGGGGTTGGGGTTTTTCCTGTGTTCAAAGCCTAGCAAAGTAGCTGATCATCCCAGGGTCAGGCCAACATAGCAATATGTTTGGGAGCATGAGTATTTCAAAAGAAAAACAACAGATCAGATTGGAGATTTTTATCAGAAGCAGAAATATTAGGAAAAATCCCCTAAAACCCAGAAAACCAAGAATATCAAATTAACCTAAAAATATATTGGGGAAGATATTAAAATTATGAAACCAAGAACAAGCAAAAATAACCAAGCAGAAACATAAAATGTTTCCATTGGGGAAACTGCACAAAGTATAGGTATCTTCCTGTATTATTCTGTACAGCGATGTGACTTTACAGTAATCACCCTAAAAATTTCAGTTCAAAAAGATGAAAGTTTATTTCATATTGAAAGGATCCATTAAATGCAAAAGAAGAAATAAGAAAAGCCCCACACCTAAGAATATTATAGTGATGTTTAAGAATACCAAAAACAGAAAAATTATAAAAGTTTCCAGAGAAGAAATCACATAGAAAGGATTAAACATAAGACAGACTTTTCAACAGAACCCCAAATACAAGAAGATAATCAAGTATTTAAAAATACTGTTTAAAAGCAAGAAATAATGAGAGAATGAGAATACATCCCAGTAGCTTAAAGTATAGGTAAAACAAATATGATAGGTGTATGGAGACAAGATCAAATGTTGTGAGAATATGCTAAATTTCTTATTGTATATTACAATTGGAAATAAAAATCAAGATAGAGTTAAAACAAAGTATATAAAAAGAGGATCAAAAAATCACAAATAATGTAAATAGTCTAAACTTCTAGCTTAAAGATAAAGATAGACAAACTATTTTTATAAAATCTAGCCAGGGAAGCAGATCCAAGGTGGCCCAATAGGGACAGCTCAGGAGTGCAGTTGCCAGTGAGAGAAAGGCAGAGGGTGAGTGAACACCATATTTCCAAACGAGTTACTGCTGTCCACAGACCAGGAGATTTCCCAGGCTGGAAAGCACCACAAGTTTCTAGCATGGCTCTTTCAGCTGGCGCAATGGGTCTCTGCAAAAAAAATCACACAAATCTGGGTGGCCGTTTCAACTGGTGCCTGGAACACCTGGGAGACAGAGCCACCCATCCAACTGAAAAAAAGGGGATTGAAACAGGGAGCCAGATGATCTGGCTTGGCAGGTCCCACCCCCACAAACCCAGCAATCTGAAACTCTATGGACTGAGAGTTTCAAAGCAAGTGCAGCTGGACCTGGGATGGTCCAGCTCTTTTGGCAGAAGGGCATCTGCCATTACCAAGGCAGTCCACCACTACCAAGGCAGTCCACTATTACCAAGGCAGTCCACCAATACCAAGAAGTCTGCCACTACCAAGGCAGTCTGCCATTACTGAGGCAGTCTGCCATTACTGAGGCAGTCTGCCATTACCAAGGCAGTTCGCCATTACAGAGGTAGTCCACCATTACTGAGGCAGACTGCAATTACTGAAGCAGTTCTAACTATACCTATGTAAACAAAACCAAAAGCAAGTTCACACAGCATCTGGGCAGAGTGTACAGCAGCTCAGCAACACCTCTGCTGGCAGACAGTGACTAGGCTACCTCCTTCCTGGGCAGGGCATCTCTGAAAAATGGCAGCAGCACATCAGGAACTTTTAAATAAAGCCCCACCTTCCCAGACAGAGCACCTGGGAAAAAAGGCGGTTATGAGTTCCACTGCAGCAGACTTAAACGTATGTGCCTAGCAGCTCTGAACAGAACAACAGAGCTCACAGCTCAGCACTTGAGCTCCTATAAGGGACAGACTGTCTCCTCAAGCAGCTCCCTAACCCCTGTATATCCAAAGAGACACCTTATAAAAGAGAGCTCAGGCTGACATCTGGTGGGTAAACTTCTGGGATAAAGATAACAGAAGAAAAAACTGACAGCAACCCTTACTGTTCTGTAGCCACTGCAGGTGATCCCCAGGCAAGCAGGGTCTGGAGTGAATCTCCAGCAGTCCTACAGCAGAGGGGCCTGACTGTTAGAAGGAAAACTAAAAAAACAGAAAGAAATAACTTCATCATCAACAAACAGGATGTCCACTCAGAGGCTGCATCCAAAAGTCACCAACTACAAAGACCACAGGTAGACAAATCCACAAAGATGGGAAGAAACCAGTGTAAAAAGGATGAAAACACCCAAAACTGGAATAATAACTCCTCACCAGCAAGGGAACAAAGCTGGATGGAGAATGAGTCTGATGAACTGACAGAAGCAGGCTTCAGTAGTGGGTGATAACAAACTTCTCAGAGATGAAAGAACATGTTCGAAGCCAATGCAAAGAAACTAAGAACTTTGAGAAAAGGTTTCATGAAATACTAATGAGAATAAACAGCTTAGAGAAGAATATAAATGACTTAATGTAGCTGAAAAACACAACATGAGAACTTTGTGAAGCATATACAAGTTTCAATAGCTGAATCCAACAAGCAGAAAAAATGATATTAGAGATTGAACATCAACTCAATGAAATAAAACAAGAAGGCAAGATTAGAGAAAAAAGAGGAAAAAGAGATGAACAAAGCCTCCAAGAAATATGAGATTATATGAAAAGACCTAATCTACATTTGATAGATGTACCTGAATATGATGGAGAAAATTAATCCAAGCTGGAAAATACTCTTCAGGATATTATCCAGGAGAACTTCCCCAACCTAGCAAGGCAGATCCATATTCAAGTCCAGGAAACACAGAGAACACCACAAAGATATTCCTCAAGAAGAGCAACCCCAAGGCACATAATCATCAGATTCACTAGGGTCAAAATGAAGGAAAAAATGCTAAGGGCTGCCAGAGAGAAAGGTCAAGTTACCCACAAAGTGAAGTCCACCAGACTCACAGCAGATCTCTCCACAGAAACCCTACAAGCCAGAAGAGAATGGGGGCCAATATTCAACATCCTTAAAGAAAAGAACTTTCAACCCAGAATTTCATATCCAGCCAAACTAAGCTTCATAAGTGAAGGAGAAATAAAATCCCTTATGAACAAACAATTGCTGAGAGATTTCATCACCACCAGGCCTGCCTTACAAGATCTCCTGAAAGAAGCACTAAACACAGAAAGGAACAGCAAGTACCAGCCACTTCAAAAACATACCAAATGGTAAAAAGCATCAACAAAATGAAGAAACTGCATCAACTAATGGGCGAAACAACCAGCTAGCATCAAATGGCAGGATCAAATTCACACATAACAATATTAACCTTAAATGTAAACAGGCTAAATGCCACAGTGAAAAGACACAGATGGGCAAATTGGATGAAAAGCAAAAACCCATCGGTGTGCTGTATCCAGGAAAACCATCTTACATGCAAAGACACACATAGGCTCAAAATAAAGGGGTGGAGAAAGATTTTTTTTTTTTTGAGACGAAGTTTCGCTCTTGTTACCTAGGCTGTAGTGCAATGGCACGATCTCGGCTCACTGCAACCTCTGCCTCCTGGGTTCAGGCAATTTTTCTGCCTCAGCCTCTGGAGTAGCTGGGATTACAGGCATGCACCACCATGCCCAGCTAATTTTTTTGTGTTTTTAGTAGAGACGGGGTTTCACCATGTTTACCAGGATGGTCTCAATCTCTTGACCTCGTGATCCACCCACCTTGGCCTCCCAAAGTGCTGGGATTACAGGCGTGAGCCACCGCGTCTGGCGGAGAAAGATTTACCAAGCAAATGGAGAGCAAAAAGTAAACAAACAAAAACGAGTTGCAACCCTAGTCTTTGATAAAATAGACTTTAAACCAACAAAGATCAAAAGAGACAAAAAGGGCATTATAAAATGGTAAAACGATCAATGCAACAAGAAGAGCTAATGATCCTAAATATATAATCACCCAATACAGCAGCACCCAGATACATAAAGCAAGTTCTTAACAATCTACAAAGAGACATGGACTCTCACAAAATAATAGCGGGAGACTCTAACACTCCACTGTTAATATTAGGCAGATCAACGAGACAGAAAATTAACAAGGATATCTAGGACTTGAATTTAGATTGGGACCAAGGAAACCTAATAGACATATACAGAACTCCCCATCCCAAATCCACAGAATATACATTCTTCTCAGCACCACATCACACCTACTCTAAAACTGACCACATAATTGGAAGTAAATCACTCATCAGCAAATGCAAAAGAATGGAAATAATAACAAACAGTCTCTCAGACCACAGTTCAATCAATTTAGAACTCAGGATTAAGAAACTAACTCAGAACTGCATAACTTCATGGAAACTGAACAATTGGCTCTTAAATGTTGACTGGATAAACAATGTATTGGAGGCAGAAATAAAGATGTTTTTCAAAACCTACAAGAACGAAGATAAAACATACCAGAATCTCTGGGACGCATTGAAAGCAGTGTGTAGAGGAAAATTTATAGCAATAAATGCACACATGAGAAACAAGGAAAGATTTAAAGTCAATACCCTATCATCGAAATTGAAAGAGCTAGACGAGCTAGATAAAAGGACTCAAAAGCTAGTGCAAGACAAGAAATAACTAAGATCAGACCAGAATTGAAGAAGATAGAGACAGAAAAAAAAACCTTCGAAAAGTTAATAAAGCCAGGAGCTGGTTTTTTGAAAAGATCAACAAAATAGACAAACCACTGGCCAGATTAATAAAAAAGAAAAGAGAGAAGAATCAAAGAGATGCAATAAAAAACGATAAAGGGGATATCACCACGGATTCCACTGAAATACAAACTACCATCAGAGATTACTACAAACAACTCTGTGCACATAAACCAGTAAACCTGGAAGAAATGGATAAATTCCTGGACACTTGCATCCTCCCAAGCCTAAACCAGGAAGAAGTCAAAACCCTGAATAGACCAATAACAAGTGCTGAAGTTGAGGCAGCAATTAATAGCCTACCACACACAAAAAAGCCCAGGTCCAGATGGGTTCACAGCCAAATTCTACTAGACATACAAAAGAGAGTTGGTATCATTCCTTCTGAAACTATTCCAAACAATCCAAAAGAGGGAATCCTTCCAAAATGATTTTATGAGATCAACATCATCCTGATACCAAAACCCAGCAGAGACTCAACAAGAAAAGAAAACTTCAGGCCAATATCTGTGATGAACAATATCCATGATAAAAAACAAACAAAAAACCCATTCAGAAGTAGGCGAAGGATATGAACAGACACTTCAAAAGAATACACATATGAGGCCAACAAACATATGAAAAAATGTTCATCATCACGGGTCATTAGAGAAATGCAAATCAAAACCATATTGAGATATCATCTCATGTCAGAATGGCAATCATTAAAAAATCTGGAGACAACAGATGCTGGACAGGATGTAAAGAAATAGGAATGATTTTACATTGTTAGTGGGAGTATAAATGTGTTCAACCATTGTGGAAGACAGTGTGGAGATTCCTCAAGGACCTAGAAATAGAAATTCCATTTGACCCAGCAATCCCTTTACTGGGTATATATCCAAAGGATTGTAAATAGTTCTACTATAAGGACACATGCACACTAATGTTCATTGCAGCACTGTTTACAATAGCAAAGACTTGGAACCAACCCAAATGCCCATCAATGATAGACTTAACAAGGAAAATGTGGCACTTATACAGCATGGAATACTCTGCAGTCACAAAAACCAATGAGTTCATGTTCTTTGTTGGTACATGGATGAATCTTGAAACCATCATTCTCAGCAAACTGACACAAGAACAGAAAAACAAACACTGCATGTTCTCACTCATAGGCAGGTGTTGAACAATGAGAATACATGGACACAGGTAGGGGAGCATCACACACTGGGGTCTGTTCAGGGGGAATAGTGGAGGGACAATGGGGGGGGGTACAGAGGTTAGGGAGGGCTAACATGGGGAGAAATGCCAGATATAGGTGACAGGGGGATGGAGGCAGCAAACTGTTACATTGTCATGTATGTACCTATTCAAGAATCCTGCATGTTTTGCACATTACCCCAGAACCTAAAGTTCAATTAAAAAACAAGTCCAGGTATATGCAGTTCACAAGAAGCACACCTAAAGCATAATATCACACACAAATTGCAAGTAAAAGAATAAATTTTAAAAAAGACATACAAAATAAGGACTAATGAAATAATTCTGGAATAGTTATATTAACATCAGCTAAATAATAATAGACTTTGTTATGTAATAACATTGTATTATAAATAATGTAAAAATAAAAAATAAAAACAAAAAGATTTATCAGGAATGGAGAATGTTGCTATATAATGACAAAGAATCGGCCAGGCATGGTGGCTCATTCCTGCAATCCCAGCACTTTGGGAGGTTGAGGCAGGTGGATCACAAGGTCAAGAGATGGAGGCCATCCTGGTCAACATGGTGAAACCCTGTCTCTACTAAGCAAACAAAAACTAGCCAGGCATGGTGGCGCATGCCTGTAGTAACAGCTACCCAGGAGGCTAAGGCAGGAGAATTGCTGGAACCTGGGAGGTGGAGGTTGCAGTGAGCCTAGATCATGCCACTGCATGCCTGGCAACAGAGTGAGAGTCAATTAAAAAAAAAAGAATTAATTTGTCAAAAGATTTAACAATTTAAATGTAACACAACTGTTTAAAAGAATTCAATGCAAAAATTCGTTGGTCAAACTTCAAGGAGAAATTGATAAATACACCACTATTGTGGAGCTTTTAATCTCTCTCTATCTTAATTATTGTTAAGAAAACAAAAATATCCATAAGTGGGTAGAAGATCTGAATTATCCAATTAGTAAGATCAATATGCTGGACATATATGGTAGATCAAGCAAGTGAATTATAGTGATGCAAGCAATATAGACGGACCTTACAATATAACACGAAGTGAAAAAATGTTCTAAATAATCACATACAGCATGATACTCTTTTTATGATGTTGAAAGCTGGGAAAATAAACATTTTTAGAAGTGTATACAGTTGCCCTAAAACAATAACAAAGGGAAGGAAAGGAAGGATAAGCATGAAATTCAGAGCGATTATTACACTGGGTGATTGGAGAGGAAGGAGATGAAGTCCATGCAGTTAGATAGAGTTTTGTTGAAATCCCAGAATTTATCGGGGGCTAGCGGTTTATGTGTACCAGTAACATGGTTAAAATGAGTTAAAGAATTAGCCACATAAATCAAAGCTGCCCATGCATTTAAAGTATACTTTATTTAAATTGCTTTGAGGGAAAATGGTGCTGTAAGGACAAAGATAAGCAGCAATGCGCTGCCTAAGAAAGTCAAAGAAGAGTTGGAAAAGGTGCTTATATTTGAGTGGCTACTTCAAAACTCAGCAGAAATTGATCATTCATAAAGAGGAAGGTTGTTCCATGGAGATGAAGAAGCATAATGGAAGCATTAGAATAGAGAGAATTTGGTGTCTGTTGATATTCCAACAGGCCATGCAGTGGTTAATGAAAGCCTGCCAGAATGGAGAAAGCGAGAATGGAAAACATGAAATGAATCTAAGGAATCATTGGAAATAGAATCGTTTTGATGACAAATCAAGGAGAATAACAGCTAACATTCTCTCTACCACGCAATAGGCACAAAGTGAAGGAAACTCATTGTTTCTACTGCTAATCGTTACGCAAGAGGGTGATGACTGAGTTTCTAACTTGGAAATGAAGTAGATGTTGATAGCATTTTCTGAGATAACATGGGAAAAAGAAGAGGTTCTGGGATAATATGCAAATTTAGGTTGTTTCAGGTATACTAAGTTTCAGGTACAGCCAATTCTGGGGAGGAAGGCAGCAAAACACACTGCCATGTGTGTACCTATGCAACTATCTTGCAAGTTCTGCACATGTACCCCAAAACCTAAAATGCAATTAAAAAAAAAGAATGTGACATATGCATTCCTAAAAATCACCATGACATATAAAATCATACAATAAAAATCACAGAGCTTAAGGGGAAAATGAGGTTCAGGGTACAACACTTGAAAATTCACTGGTGATACATTAAAAGAGAATATAGGGAGGAAGGCGGAAGATGGCACTCTAGAAGCAACTCACCACTGCAGCTCTCAGTCAAGATGCAGAGGGTAAGCAAACACTGCATTTTCAGACGGATCCTTATAGCCCACAGAGCGGGGAAAAAGCCCAGGTGTAAAAGGCACTCAGAACTCAAACGCAGTGCTCTCCGCTGGCGCGGCCAGGCAGCCAGCACCACCGCAGCGGCCTGGCGCACAAAACACACGGGTCTGGGTGCCCTGTTAAACCGGCAATTTGAGACTTGGGAGGGCAGATTGCTATGTTCATCTGACTGAATGGGTTTTGGATGGTGAACTAGACCAGGAGATTTCTGGGAGGTGAATCATGAACCAGTGCAGCGGGTAGCTGCACGGGAAATCACACAGATCCTGGTGCCCTTTCGGCCAGTGACTGAGGCACCTGGGAGAGAGTCAACCCTACAACTTAAAAAGAAAAAAAAGCAAAAAGGCTCGAAGGCAGGGAGCCAAGTGATCAGGCTCGATGGGTCCCACCACCACAGGGACAAGCAATAAGGCGATTTGGAGTGCTGGGGGTTGAGAGTTCCACTGCGGGAAGAGCGGAACACATGACTGTGCAGCTCGGTGGGGGAGGGGCGTCCGCCATTGCCGAGAGCTTCAGCCCCTAATGAGGTACCCGCCCACTGCTGACGCAGTCAGCCGTTGCCAAGGCAACCCGCAATAACAGAGAGACTCCACCTACAGGGCAGAGCCCACATCAGCAGGGCAGAGCCTACGTCAGTAGGGCGGAGCCCAAAACAGCAGGAC
>JAPYYA010006007.1:0-10215 GCA_028533165.1 Leontopithecus rosalia
AGGGAAGGCAACTCCAGGCAATGCAAGGCAGGGCAATTGCTGGAAAGACAATTTCAGAACAATCAAGGTCAGAGAAGGCAGAAAAAGACAATCCCAGGCAACATATTTTGAGGTAAGGCAAGGCAAGGCAATTCCAAGGAAGGCAACTCCAAACAAGGCAATTCCAGTCAATACCAGACAACACAGGGCAAGGCAATTTCAATCAAGGTATGGCAAAGCAAGGTTATTTCAGACAAAGCAATTCGAGGCCATAAAAAGCAAGGCAAGGCAAAAAAAATTCCAGATAAGAAAATTCCAGGCAATGAAAGGCAATGCAAGGCAAGGCAAGTCATGGCAAGGCAAAAACATTTCAGGCAAGGCAATTTCAGGAAACGAATGCAAAGCAATTTCAAGCAAGAAAATTCCAGGCCAGGCAAGTCAAGGCAAGGAAAGACAAGACAAGGTAAGGCAAGGCACTGCAATTCTAGGCAAGGCAATCCCAGGCAAGGCAGGGCAAGGGTACATAGGGCAATTTCAGACAAGGCTCTTTTAGGGAAGGCATGGCAATGGAAGGCAATTTCAGGAAAGTCAATTTTGGGCATGGCAAGTCAAGGCGAGTATATTCTGGGAAAGGCAAGGCAAGGCAGGGCAATTCTAGGAAGGGCAATTCCAGACAAGGCAAGGCAAGGCAAGGCAATTTTATGCAAGGCAATTCCAGGCAAAACAAGGCAAGCCAAGACAACGTAATTCCAGACAAAGACATTCCAGGATAGGCAAGGCAAGGCAATGAAAGAAAATTTCCATCAAGTCTTGGAAATACTAAGCAAGGCAATTTCAGGCAAGGCAAGGAAAGGCCATTCCAGCCACAATATTTCTAGGCAAGTCAAGGAAAGACAATTCGAGGCAAGGCGTTTTCAGTCAAGGCAAGGCAACTCCACGCAAAACAATTTTTGGAAATGCAAGGCAGGGCAATTTCAAGCAAGGCAATTTCTGGAAAGGCAATTTCCAGCAAGGCAAGAGAAGACAAGGCAGGAAAAGACAATTTCAGGTAAGGCAATTCCAGCTAAGGCAAGACAAGGCAATTTCAGGCAAGGCAATTCCAGTCAAAGCAAGGCAAGAAAACGCAAGTCAAAGGAATTCTAGGCAAGGCAATTCCAGGCAAGGAAAGTCAGGGCAAGGCAATTCAAAACAAGACAACTACAGTCAAGGCAAGGCAAGTCAAGAAAATTCCAGGCAGACTATTTCAGGGAAAGCAAACAGGGCAATTCCAGGCAAGTATAAGCCAGGCAAGGCAACGGAATGCAATTTAAAATTACAAGCAAGAAAATTCCATGTAAGGCAAGGCAAGGCAAGGCAAGGCAAGGCAAGGCAAGGCAAGGCAGGGGAATTCTAAGAAATAAAATTTCAGGCAAGGCAGGGCAAGTGTATGTAGAACAACTCCAGGCAAGGCTCTTTTAGGCAAGGCATAGCAATGCAAGACAATTTCAGTAAAGTCAATTTTAGGCACGACTAGGCAAGGCAAGGCAAGGAAATTCCAGAAAAGGCAAAACAAGACAGGGCAATTCCAGGCAGGGTAATTTCAGGCAATGCAAGGCAAGGCAGGGCAATTCCAGGAAGAACAATTCCAAACAAGGCAAGGCAAGGCAAGGAAAGTCTAGGCAAGCCAATTCCAGGCCAGCCAATGTAAGCCAAGGCAGGGCAATTCCAGACAGGGCCATTCCAGTCTAGGCAAGGCAATGCAAGAAAAATCCAACAAGGCATGGAAATTCCAAGCAAGGCAATTTCAAGTAAGGCAAAGCAAGACAACTTCAGACAAGGTATTTCCAGGCTAGACAAGGAAAGGCAATTAGAGGGAAGGCAATTCCAGTCAAGGAAAGAAAAGGGAATTCCAGGCAAGGCAAGGATTTGTAAGGCAAGACAATTCCAGGCGAGAAAATTTTTGGCAATGCAAGTCAGGGCAATTCCAGGCAAGGCAATTGCCGGAAATGTAATTCCAGGCATGGCAAGGCAAGACAAGGCAGGGAAAGGTAATTCCAAGCAAGGCAATTCCAGCTAAGGCAAGCAAGACAATTCCAGGCAAGGCAATTTTAGCCAAGGCAAGGCAAGGCAAGGCAAGGCAATTGAAAATAAGGCAACTCCAGTCAAGGCAAGACAAAACAAGGTAATTCTAGGCAAGGCTATTTCAGGGAAGGCAAGGCAGGGCAATTTCAGGCAAGAAAAATCAAAGCAAGGCAAGGCAATACAATGCAAGAAAATTCTAAGCAAGGAAATTCAAGGCAAGAAAGTTATAGGCTAGGTAAAGCAAGGAAATACAGCTCAATTCTAGGCAAGGCAATTCCAGGCAAGGCAGGGTAAGCTTATGTAGGGCAATTTCAGTCAAGTCTCCTTTAGGCAAGGCAAGAAAATGCAAGGCAATTTCAGGAAAATTAATTTTAGGCACAGCAAGGCAACTCAAGGCAAGGCAATACAAGGAAAGGCAAAAAGAGGCAATTCCAGGCAAGGCAATTTTAGGAAAGTCAAGGCAAAGTAAGGCAAGGCAAGACAATTGCAGGAAAGGGAATTCCAGGCGAGGCAAGGCAAGACAAAACAGAGAAAGGCAATTTCACATATGGCAATCTTAGGTAAAGCAAGAAAAGAAAATTAAAGGGAAGGCAACTCCAGGCAATGAAAGACAGAGCTATTCCAGACAGTGCAATTACAGTAAGGCAATTCCAGGAAAGTTAAGGCAAGAGAAGGCAGAAAAAGTCAATTCCAGGCAAGGCAATTTCAGGTAAGGCAAGGCAAGGCTATTTCAGCGAAGGCAACTCCAGGCAATGCAAGACAAGGCAATTCCAGGCAAGGCACAACAACGCAGGGCAAGGCAATTTCAATCAAGGCATGGCAAGGCAAGGCTATTACAGACAAGGAAATTCCAGGCAATGAAAGGCAAAACAAGGCAAAAATAATTCCAGGTAAGTAAATTCCAGGCAAGACAAGGCAAGGCAAAAACATTTCAGGCAAGGAAATGCAGCGCAAGTCCAAACAAGGAAATTTCAGGCCAGGCAAGGCAAGACAAGGAAAGAAAAGACAAGGCAAGGTAAGGCAAGGTAAGGCAAGGCAGGGCAATTCTAAGCAAGACAATTCCAGGCAAGGCAGGGCAAGGGTACTTAGGGCAATTTCAGGCAAGACTCTTTTAGGGAAGGCATGGTAATGCAAGGCAATTTCAGGAAAGTCAATTTTAGGCACGGCAAGGTAAGGCAAGGCAATTCCGGGAAAGGCAAGGCAAAGCAGGGCAATTCCAGGCAGGACAATGCTGGACAAGGCAAGGCAAGGCAATTTTAGGCAAGGCAATTTTAGGCAAAGCAAGGCAAGATAATGCAAGGCAATTTCAGAAAAGTTAATATTAGGCAAGGCAACGCAAGGCAAGGCAATCCAAGGAAAGGCAAAAAGAGGCAATTCCAGCCAAGGTAATTTCAGGAAAGGCAAGGCAAGGCAATTACAGGCTAGGGAATTCCAAGAAAGGGAAGGCAAGGGAACCCAAGGCAAGGCAAGGCAATTAGAGGCAAGACAATTCCAGGGAAGGAAATCCCATGCAAGAAAAGCAAGAAAATGCAAGGCAATTGCGGGAAAGTCAATTCCAGGCAATAAAAGGCAAGGCAAATCCAGGCAAGACAATTGCCAGAAAAAAATTCCAGGCAAGACAAGGAAAGACAAGGTAGGGAAGTTATTTCCAGGCAAGGCAATTCTAGCTAAGGCAAGGCAAGACAATTCCAGGCAAGAAAATTTTAGTCAAGGCAAGGCAAGGCAATGCAATGCAAAGCAATTCAACGCAAGGCAATTCCAGGTGAGGAAAGGTAAAGCAAGGCAATTTGAAGCAAAGCAATTCCAGTCAGGGGAAGGCAAGACAAGGCAATTCCAGGAAAGGCAAAACAGGGCAATTACAGGCAAGGAAAAGCAAGGCAATGAAAGACAATTCCAGGCAAGACAATGTCAGGTCAGGAAAGGTGAAACAATTTTAGGCAAGGCATTTCCAGGCAAGGCAATTGAAGACAATGCAAGGCAATGTGATGCAAGGCAGGGGAATTCTAAGCATGGCAATTTCAGACAAGGCAGTGCAAGGGTGTGTAGTGTTATTCCAGGCAAGACTACTTTAGGCAAGGCAAGGCAATACAAGGCAAATCCAGAAAAGTCAATTTTAGGCACGGCAAGGCAAGGCAAGGCAAGACAATTCCAGCAAAGGCAATGCAAGGCAGGGCAATTCTAGACAGGGCAATTTCTGGACAGGCAAGGCAAGGAAAAGCAATTCCACACGGGGAAATTCCAGACACGGCAATGCAAGAAAAGGCAATTCTAGGGAAGGCAATTGCAGGCAAGGCAAAAAAGCCAAGGGAACGTAATTCGAGACAGGGCAACTCAAGGCTAGGCAAGGAATGGCAATAGAAGAAAATTTCCAGCAAGGCACGGAAATTCCAAGCAAGGCAATTTCAGGCAAGGCAAGGCAAGGCAAGGGAATTTCAGGCAAGGCAATTCCTGGCAAGGCAAAGCCAGGCAAGGCAAAGCAATTTCAAGCAAGGCAAAGCAGGGCAATTCCAGGCACAGCAATTCGAGGAAAGGCAAGGCAGGGAAATTCCACGTGAGGCAATTCGAGGCAAGGCAATTTCAGGCAAGGCAAGTCGAGGCAATTAAAGACAAGACAACTCCAGACAAGGTAATTCCAGGCAAGGCAAGGAAAAGCAATTCCAGATGATGCAAGGTAAGGTAAGGTAATGCTATTCTAGGTAAGGCAATTCCAGGCAAGCAAGGCAAGGCAAAACAAGGCAATTCCAGGCAAGGCAAAACAAGGCAGTGCAATATCAGAGAGGGCAATTTCAGGCAAGGCAAGGCAAGCCAAAGCAAGGCAATTTTAGACAGGGCAATTCCAGGTCAGGTAAGGCAAGGCAATGGCAGAAACCTCCGGGCAAGGCAAGAAAACTTCAGGCACAGCAATTTCAGGCAAAGCAAGGCATGGAAATGATATGCAAGGGAATTCCAGGCAAGGCAAAACAATGTTAAGGAGGCCATTTCCAGGCAACGAAATTCGAGGTAAGAAAAGGGAAGACAAAGCAGGGCAACCCTAGTCAAGGCAATTTGAGGCAAGGCAAGGAAGAGAAATAAGAATCAAGGCAATTCAAAGCAAGGCAAGACAAAACAAAAAGGGCAATTCCAAGCAAGGATATTTTAGGCAAGGCAAGACAAGACAAGGCAAGGCAGGGAAATTCCAAGAAAGGCAATTTGAGGCAAGGCAACACAAGTCAAAACAGAGTAATTTCAGGCAAGGCGATTTCAAGCAAGGCAAGGCAAGGCAAATCTAGGCAAGGCAATTCCAGACAAGGTAATTCAAGGCAAGGCAAGGAAAGGCAATTTGAGGCAAGGGAATTCCAGGCAAGGCAAGGTAAGGCAAGGCAATGCAATTCCAGGCACGGCAATTCCTGGCAATGTAAGGCAGGGCAATTCCAGGCAAGGCAATTGCCAAAAAGGATTCCAGGCAAGGCTAGGCAAGGACATGCATCGAAATGCAATTCCAGGCAAGAAAATTACAGCTAAGGCAATGCAAGGCAATTCCAGGTAAGGCAAAGCAAGGCAACACAATGAAAGGAAATTCTAGGCAAGGCAATTTCAGGCTAGAAAAGGCAAAGCAATTTGAAACAAGGCAATTCAAGTCAAGGCAAGGCATGACAAGGCAATTCCAGGCAAGGATATTTCGGGGAAGGCAAAACAGGGCAATTCCTGGCAAGGAAAAGCAAGGCAAGGCAAAGCAAGACAATGCAAGGCAATTTCAAGCAATAAAATTTCAGGCAAAGCAAGGCAAGGCAATTCCAGTCAAGGCAAAGCAATGGAAGGCAGGACAATTCTATGTAAGAAAATTTCAGGCAAGGCAGGGCAAGGCAATGTAGGGAAATTCCAGGCAAAGCTCTTTTAAACAGGACAAGGCAACACAAGGCAATTTCAGGAATGTCAATATTAGGCACAGCAAATAAAGAAAGGCAAGGAGAGCAAATTCCAGGCAAGAAAATTCCAGACAAGGCAAGGCAAGAAATTTCCAGGCAAAACAGCTATAGGAAAGGCAATCTCATGCAAAGAAAGGCAAGGCTATGCAAGGCAGAGCAATTCCAGGCAGGAAAATTTCAGGAAAGGTAATGCAAGGCAGGTTAGTTTCTGGCAAGACAGCGCAAGGCAAATATAGGAAAGGCAATTCCAGGCAAGGCAAGGCAAGGCAAGCCAAAGAAGTTCCAGGCAAGGCAAGAGAAGGCAAAGCAAGGCAAGGCAAGGCAAGGCAATCTCAGGTAAAATAATTT
Source organism: Leontopithecus rosalia (assembly GCA_028533165.1). Lineage (NCBI taxonomy): Eukaryota > Metazoa > Chordata > Mammalia > Primates > Cebidae > Leontopithecus > Leontopithecus rosalia. Next base: position 6,294 of record JAPYYA010006007.1, read on the forward strand.
TTGGCAAGGCAAGTCAATGCAAGGCAATTCCAGGCAATTAAATTCCAGTTAAGGCTAGGCAAGAAAATTGCAGGCAAGGCAAATCCAGGCAATGCAAGGCAAGGCAAAGAAATTCCAGGCAAGGCAAGGCAAGTCAGGGCAACTGTAGGCAGGGCAATATCAGACAAGGAAAGGCAAGGCAGGGCAATTTCAGGCACGGCAATTAAAGGCAATGCAAGGCAAGGCAAGGAAATTCTAGGCAAGGCAATTTTAGGCAAAGCAGGGCAAGCCAAACCAAGGCAATTTTCGACAGATCAATTGCAGACTAGGCAAGGAGAGGCAATGCAAGAAAATTCCCAGCAAGGCAAAGAAATTTAAGGCAAGGGAATTCAAGGCAAGGCAAAACAAGGAAAGGCAGGTCAATTTCAGGAAAGGCAATTCGAGGTAAAGAAAGGCAAGGCAAAGCAGGGCAAATCCACGCAAGGCAATTTCAGGCAAAGCAAGGCAATGAAATACAAGGCAATTCCAAGCAAGAAAATTCCAGGCAAGGCAAGGCAAGGCAGGGCAATTCTAAGCCAGGCAATTACAGGCAAGGCCAGGCAAGGATATGTAGTGCCATTCCAAGCAGGGCTCTTTTAGCTTGCCTAGGCAATGCAAGGCAATTTCAGGAAAGTCAATTTTAGGCAAGGCAAAGCAAGGCAACTCCAGGAAAGGCAAGGCAAGGCAGGGCAATTCCAAGCAGGGCAATTTCAGGCAAGGCAGGGCAATTCCAGGCAGTGTAATTCAAGATAAGGCATGTCAAGGCAAGGCAATTCTAAAAAAAGGCAATTTCAGCAAGGCAAGGCAAGGCAAGCCAAGGCAAGGCAATTCCAGACATGGCCATTCCAGGGTAGGCAAGGCAAGGCAAGGCAAGGCAAGAAAATTTCAAACAAGGTATGGAATTTCAAGCAAAAGAATTTCAGGCATGGCAAGGCAAGGCAATTCCAGACAAGGTATTTTTACACAAGGGAAGAAAATGCAATTCGAGGTAAGGCAATTTTAGTCAAGGCAAGGTAAGAGAATTGAATGCAATTCTAGGCAAAGCAATTACAGGACAGGCAAGGCAATGTAAAGCAAGCCTATTCCAGGCAAGGAAATTGCCAGAAAATCTATTCCAGGCAAGACAACGCAGAAAAAGGCAACTCCAGAAAAGATAATTCTAGCTAAGGCAATTCCAGGGGAGGAAAGACAAGGCAAGGCAATTGAAAACAAGGCAACTCCTGTCAAGGCAAGGCAAGACAAGTCAATTCAAGGCAAGCCTATTTCAGAGAAGGCAATGCAGGGCAATTTTAGGCAAGAAAAAGCAAGGCAAGGCAATGCAAGGCAATTCCAAGCAAGGAAATTCCAGGCAAGACAAGGCAAGGCAATACTAGGCAAGGCCATTCTAGGCTACCCAAGGCAAGGCAAAATAAGGCAGTGCAATTCTAGGCAAGAAAAACACAGGCAAAGTAAGGCAAGGCAATGTAGGGCAATTCTAGGCAAGGCTCCTTTAGGCAAGGCAAGGCAACGCAACGCAAGGCAATTTCAGAAAAGCCAATTTTAGGCACGGCAAGACAATGCAAGGCAAGACAAAGCAAGACAAAAAGAGAGAATTCCATGAAAGACAATTCCAAGAAATGCAAGGGAAGGCATTTCCAGGCTAAGCAATTCCAGGCAAGGCAAGGAAAGGTAACCCAAGGCAAGCCAAAGAAATTCCAGGAAGCACAATTCCAGGAAAGGCAATCGCATGGAAGAAAAGGCAAGGCAATGCAAGGCAATTGCGGGAACATCATTTTCATGCAAGGAAAGGAAAGACAAATCCGGGCAAGGCAAGGCAAGACAACTCCAGGTAAGGCAAGGCAAGATAATTCAAGGCAAGGTAATTTCAGGAATGCAACTCTAGGCAAGGCAAGGAAGGCAAGGCAAGGCAAGGCAAGGCAAGAATGGCAATGACAACCAAGGCAATTCCAGGCAAGGCAAGGCAAGGAAAGGAAAGGCAAATCAACCCAGGGCAAGGCACTGCAATTCTAAGCAAGGCAGTTTCAGGCAAGGAAGGGCAAGATTATGTAGGGTAATTCTAGGCAAAGCTCTTTTAGAAAAAGTAAGGAAATGCAAGGCAATTTCAGAAAAGTCAATGTTACGCACAGCACAGCAAGGCAAGGCAAGGCAAGGCAATTCCAGGAAAGCCAAGACAAGGCACAGCAGTTCTAGTGAGGGCAATGTTAGGCAAGGCAATTCAAGGCAGGGCAATTTCAGGCAGGGCAATTCTAGACAAGACAAGGCAAGGCAAGAAAATTCCAGGCAAGGCAAGGCAAAACAAGGCAAGGCAAGGCAATTCCAGACAGGGCAATTCCAGGCTAGGCAAGGCAAGGTAATGCAAACAAATTTCCAATAACGGAAAACAATTCCAAGCAACAAAATCTCAGAAAAGGCAAGGCAAGGCATGGCAATTCCAGATAAGGCATAACAAGGGAAGGCAGGCCAATTCAAAGCAAGGTAATTCAAGGTAAGAAAAGGCAAGTCAAAGCAGAGCAATCTCAGGGAAAGCAATTCGAGGCAAGGCAAGACAGAGAAATTCCAAGCGAATCAGTTTGAGACAAGGCTCAGAAAGGCAAATAGGGCAATTTCAGGCAAGGCAATTTGAGGCATGTTAAGTCAAGGCAATGAAAGTCATTACAACTCAAGACAAGGTAATTCCAGGTAAGGAAAAGAAAGGCAATTCCAGGAAAGGCAAGGTAAGGCAAGGCAATGCAATTCTAGACAAGGCAATTTTAGGCAAGGTATTTCATGGCAATGCAAGACAAGTCAATTTCAGGCAATGCAATTGCCAGAAAGGCAATTTCAGGCAAGGCAAGGCAAGACAATTCCAGGCAAGGCAATTCCAGTCAAGGCAAGGCAAGACAACACAAGGCAAGGAAGTTCTAGGCACAACAATTCAAGGCGAGGAAAGACAAGAAAAGGCAATTTGAAGTAAGGCAATTCCAGTCAAGGCAAGGCAAGGCAAGACAAGGCAATTCCATGCAAGACTATTACAGGGAAGGCTAGGCAGGGCAATTCCAGGCAAGAAAAAGCAAGACAATGCAAGGCAATTCAGGCAAGGTAATTCCAGATAACGAAAGGCAAGGAAATTCCAGGCAAGGAAATTTGAGAAAAGGCAATTCTAGGCAAGGCAAAGCAAGGCAAGACAAGGCAAGGCAAGGTAAGGCAATGTAATTCTAGGCAAGGCAATTGCAGAAAAGGCAATTCTAGGCAATTTAAGTCAAGGCAAGGCAGAGAAATGCAATTCCAGGCAAGACAATTTTAGGTAAGGCAATGCAACGCAATTCCAGGGAAGTCAACGCCAGGCAATGCAAGGCAGGGCAATTCTAGGCAAGGCAATTGTTGGAAAGGAAATTCCAGGAAAATTAAGGCAAGAGAAGACAGGAAAAGGCAATCCAAGACAAGGCAATTCCAGGTAAGGCAAGGAAAGGCAATTCCAGGGAAGGAAACTTCAGACAAGGGAAGGCAAGGCAATTTCAGGCAAGGCAATTTCAGAAAAGTCAATTTGACATAGACTCTTGACTATTTCTCATGGATGTATTGTTTATTGAGAATCTGAAGGAGTGACCGTATGAAATAAACTCACTGAATGATACACACCTGGACAATAGTCAAAGTCCATGCCATATGGCCAATCAGAGCATTACTGAATGATGCACATCTGGGAAATAGTCAGGATTCTAGGTCATATGACCACTGATTGAGAACCTCATTGAATAACGCACACCCAGACATTAATCAGGAGGCTATGTCATATGAACACTCCTTCAGAGCCTCGATGAATAATACACACCTAGGGAATACTCAGAAGTCTATTACATAGGCCTTTTCATTCAAAGCCTCACTGAACAATGCACACCCGTTGGGTACTTATGAGTTTATTTCA
>JAPYYA010006008.1:0-10215 GCA_028533165.1 Leontopithecus rosalia
CCTGCAGGGCTCCGTCCACACCCGGGTCTCCTCCCTGCAGGGCTCCGTCCACACCCGGGTCTCCTCCCTACAGGGCTCCGTCCACACCCGGGTCTCCTCCCTACAGGGCTCCGTCCACACCTGGGTCTCCCTGCAGGGCTCCGTCCACACCCGGTCTCCTCCCTGCAGGGCTCCGTCCACACCTGGGTCTCCTCCCTACAGGGCTCCGTCCACACCCGAGTCTCCTCCCTGCAGGGCTCCATCCACACCCGGGTCTCCTCCCTGCAGGGCTCCATCCACACCCGGTCTCCCTGCAGGGCTCCGTCCACACCCGGGTCTCCCTGCAGGGCTCCGTCCACACCCGGGTTTCTGTCCAGTGCCTGTCCCTATGTCCATGCCCCTAGTGTGGGCATCATCGCCGCTCTCTGGAGGAGATGCCTACGAGCATCTGTGGGAACCCGTTTGGGTTGAGAAGCTGTTGCTTCTTTCTAGTTTTCCTCTTAGCAAACTGTGGCTCACTTTGGCGTACATTCATCATCCTCCTTTAGTCCTCTTTTCTGGTTTTCTATATGAAGCAACGTCTTAGGAGACACATTAATGGTTTTATATTGACATAAAGGAGAGGAGAGCACTTTCTCGCAGGAGAGTCCTGAGGCTTTGCGAAGCCTCCCAGATAGCCATGTTTTCCCCATACTCCCCAGTATCCAGGGAGGGGCACGTGGCTGACTTTCCTGAGTGAAAGGCGAGTGGAGGGCATGCAGCCCAGGTTCACTGTGATCTGGTGCCCCACTCCCGCCTTCTCCCATTCCCGAGCTGGGCTGGACGTGAAGGGCTGAGATGGGGGAGTTGCACATGGAAGGGGCTGGGTTCCGCCATCACCGCCCAGAGGACCCGGAGCCGTGCCAGAGAGGCCGCTGGCTGTCCGCAGGGCTGCAGGGTTGACAGTGCCCTTCCGTTTCTTGGGATCTCAGAGGAAGAGGAGCAGTGGGGTAAATGGTTTTCATTTCCACCTCTGGGTGCTGCACACATCATGCCCGTTGTGAAAGGTCGGACTGGAAGCCTGGGATAACTCCTAGCTTGCCTCTGATAGCTCGCTGCTCTTATGACATTTAACCCGGGGTAACAAAGCCTCCATTTATCTGCCCAAAGGCAGGGAGCACTGGGCTGGTAGGATGACTCCGATACCTCATTAAATGGCTTCAAACTCTGAGCCCAGGATAGCTGCTCTAGCTCCTGCCATCACATCTGCATCCCAGCTGGCTGGAAGGAAGAATGGGCCAAAGAGAGTGCATGCCCATTACTTTGAAGAACATTTCCCAGAAATAGTGCCCATCCCTTCTGCCTAGGTCCCATGGGACACACCTAGTCACACAGCCACACCACACTGCCAGAAGTCCAGAAAAGCCTGCCTCTATCTGGGCAGCCATGGATGTGCTCAGTTCAACTTGGGAGTATCTCAAAGTTTAAGAGGAAGTGGGTGACTGAAGGTTGGCAGAGAGCTGGCAGCCGAGCCGGGGCTCCTCCTCCTGGTGGGTCTGAGGCCAGCTGGCTTGAGGCCTGGTGGGACACTGCCATCCTGACCCAGAAGGCTGGTGGAGGTGAGGCTGAAGACCGGGTGGAATTTGCCCCAGAGACGTGTTTCCAGAGTCCACTGGCCCATGTTTCTCTCCATATGAGCACAGCGTGTCACCAGGGAGGGACCGGCGCCCAGCACAGCTCGGTCACTTTCCTGTCATCCGTGTTACCCTTGTCACAGACACAGTCTGCAGGTTTCAAAGTGTGTGGTGACCCTCGCTGTATCCCAGGAGTGCTACGTGCCGGGGGCGGAGGTCTGCGGTGAACCTCCGGCCACACAGACGCTGGCTGCAGGTGCCCCGACCACAGCCAGACAAGCAGGGTTCACTCGGAACTCACGTTGCTAAATGGCGCTGGGTAATTCCTTTTCCCTTTTTTCCCAGCGGTTCAATGGCTTGCTTTGTTTTGGACAGAATCAGACTCCCTCCCCAGCACAGAGCAGGAGGCGGGCATTGTGTTATTTGTGCATTGAAGAAGCTGCTGTTACAAAGACACCCTGCGTGGCAGAGCCTCATATCCTGGAGCTGAGCGGTGGGCAGGCAGGGCGGCATGCTTGGCTGTGCACATTGTAACAATCCGAGACTTTGAACAAAAAGTGAAAAAACAGTCTAAGTTTGTTATCAGGTTGGTGGCTGTTCCCAGTACCCAGTAAGTAAATGTTGGACACACGTGTGAGAAGCTCACGGAGGCCCCACACTGTCAGCGGCCGCTCCAATGTGAATATGGCCGGCCCACAGCCTACACCCTCTCCTGCCTGCTGGTGACTCACCATCCCATGCAGGGGCCAAGACATCCCCCATGTGACAGAAAGCAGAGGGAGGGAATGCTGCCCCACCCGCTATCTTCCCTCCTCCCCTCCCTCCTCCACAGCCGCTGCCCCAGGTCAGAGCCCCAGGGCCACCTCTTCCTTGTCCTTCTCATGCTCCGCCTGCCCAGGGCCCCCTCGCAGCCCCTGGCCTCACATGGAGCCCCTGCTTGTCCACCCCGCTGACAGACTGTGGGTAAGGAGAGAGCCCAGAGAGGCCTTGTGATGCCGGGCAAACCTCTCAGACCCCCACCCACAAAAGCGACCCCCACCCAGCCTGCCGGCTTGATGAGTGAAATTCTGCAGAAAGGCGACCCAGACTCACTTCCTTCCCAAGCACGTGGCTTGGCTTCCACGGTCCTAAGTCTCTGCCGCTTAGCTCTGGGTCCGAGATCACCGGGCCTGTGCAAGGGTGAGATGCGGAGTGGGGTCTGCTAGAGAGACAGTGAGTCCCTGGGGGCTGCTGGAAGGAGCCACCACAAGCTTGAGGGCTTAAAGCAAGGTGTGTCCATCCTCTCAGTCTGCAGCCAGAAATCCAAACCCAAAGTGTCTTCAGGCCTGCGCTGCCTCCTGAGGCTCCAGGCTCCTTCCAGCCTCCAGCGGCTCCCATGTTCCTGCGGCCGCACAGTTCCATCCAGGCCTCTGTCCCCTCTGTGCATCCGAGTCTCAAATCCTCTCTCCATTCTCCGCAGAGGACACCTGACACTGGGCTTGGGGCCCACCCAGATATCCCAGGGTGATCTTCGAATCTTCAGATCCTCAATTACATCTGCAAACACCCTTCCAGATGCATCTGAACTCACAGCTTCGGGGGTTAGGACGCGGACAGGCCTAATGGGGCTGCAGCCCCAGGGCACGGCGGTTAACAGGTGTCAGCCTGGACAAGCAGAGTTATCTCTAGCCTTCAGTTTGCAAGAAGTAGACTCACTGCCTTCCCTCTCCTGCCAGCTGAAGTTGCCCCTTGCCTGCAAAGACCACCGGGCCTTTTCTCCTACCCCAAAGCTCCCAACTGGACACACCCCCTTCTCCCCAGGAGCATTTCCAGCCCCAGGGACTGAGGACCACGTCCTGCCTCTAGCAGGTGTCTCTTCCAGGCCTCCACCGAGTTCTACATCAGGAGCCGGCTCCACATGGGGCCTGGCTATGCAACTCAGAAATGTGTGTGGCACAGAAATCCGGCAAAACCAGTGAAATAGGAGGAAGGCAAGGTAAACCCAACACGGCACCCTAGACGCCTGTGGAGCAAGCTGAGCTGTTGCTCTGCCAGGCCTGGACGAGGGAGGAAGCCCGCAGATGGGGGCACTGGAGGGGAGAGGGCTGACCGCGGTCCCTGAGGCTTCTCTGCTCTGAGAGTTTGATTGAATGAGATTTTTGGTTTGGCTTCACTGGTTATTGTAGTTTTTCCATTATTTTATTGTGCAAATTCCTAGTAGAGTCAGCAGAATCAAGAGGCAAACTGAGCAGCTACTGTGAAGTGTGAAAAATTACCCTCCACTAATACAATCACACTATTTGCTTATGGGATTGCAGCATGGAAATGAGGCCTCAGGCTGGCAATTTGGCAATGGGCTCCGGTCACCTTCCCGGGCCGCAGCTCTGGCCCAGGAGTTGTGGTTCTCGTGACTTCAGTGGCAGGATGAGCTTTTGGGCTCCCGTGGGGCAGACGCCGATGTTTTCTGCGGCACTGACAACACACCCCAGGGAGCTGGCAGGGCACCCACAGGGAGAAAATACACCCGTCTCTGCATTCACCCAGGAAACAGTGACCCACCTCTCCCAAACACAAACACAGACCTTACATCCAGGCAGCCTGGGAAGAAGTACAATCCTTCGAGTGCTGTAATGTCCTCCCCCCGCCCCACCGACTCTGGGATTCAGGAGGCAGCGGCCTAGCCTTGCTGCCTCTGTTTCCACAGCTGCAATCAGGACGTCCTCCCTGATGCAGTGAGGGCTTCCACCTGACTTCACAAGATAATCACCTGAGGTATTCAAAAAACCCCACCGTGCAGGCCACACACCAAACCGATTAACTCCAAATGCCACGGAGGGGCTGACTTTCAGCATTCTTCCAGACTTCCAAGTGGCTTCATAAGCAGCCACTGCTGGGAGCCACCACCCTAACTAGAGGTGTGGTGAGGTCATATCTTCATCAGAATTCATGCCTGAAGGATGGACACAGAGGCCTTCACAGAGCACGTCTCTGTCTAGCACAGAGACACCTAGGGAGGCAAGCGTTTCCTCAGCTCAGGAAGTGTTCAAGAAGTGAGTGGTGTGTTGGCCAAAGGGATAATAAAATGTCAAATAGATGTTTAGATGGATGGATGCACGGATGGAGAAATGGGTAGGTAGACCCCTGGCAGAGACCAAAACTCAGCGTGTTACCAGCGGAGGGTCTCCGCTAGGAATCAGCCAGGTTCTTGGCGTTTTGAACAAAGAACTGGACAAATGCACATGCAAATAAAAGAACAAAGTAAGAGAAGCACCGATTTGTCGAGATGAAAGCACAGACCGGAGCGGAGCAGGCTTGACCAAGCGGCTGCAGAATGGCAGTTACGGGACTTGCTGGGGTTTAAGCACCCTCGAGAGGTTTCCCACTGGTGACTTGGTTATGCCCCATGTAAATGAGAATTTGGCCTGCAGCTAATTTGACTGGTTGTGGGGGACGGCCAAGCAGAGGTACGTTCCATTTGTCACCTGCCCTGCAGTGGAAAGGGGGTGACTGCAAAGGGCGGAGCCTCTGATCCTTTGGTGACTTGGGCATGGAGAGGTGGGGATTTTCTTTCGATTCCGTTCTAGGAGGTCAGCGTGAATCAGCCTTAGGTTCCCCACCTCCAGACCCTATCCTCCTGCCTCAGTGGGCTCCCAAACCCACGCCAGCCTCACCTCATTTAACCTGCATTGTGCTCTGGCCCGCTGGCTAAGTGTGTTATCGGTGCAAACAAGGCACTGAGGCAAAGCCGGGTCCATGATTTGTCCACTGCCCAGTGACAGAGCTGGGCTCAGACCAGCACTGGCCAGGGGCTAAGCTGTGAGCACAGACACCCTGCTGGGAGCTCAGTGTCCTCACGTTCATGCGAGTGATGTCACCCCGTGATGCGGGTGAAATGGGATAAGAATGCCCACGTCCTCTCCCTCCTGGGTCCCCCTCCCTCGCCTTCCCAGGCCCCAGGACTTGCTCTGGAAGCATCTTTGAAGAAGCAGGAGAATCTCACAGGGAGGCAGCACTGTGGTTTGTGCCCCGACACTCCCAGAATGCTGGAATTCCTAAAGGCATGGAAGGATGACCCTGGGTCCCAGCACAGAGAGACCCGTCCTGGACACTGGCCATGCTGGGAGGCCTGGGGCCACGCAAGGATTGGACTCCTGGCTCCCACCACCAGCCGAGAGCCGGCAGCACAGAAGGCCACCCGTTAAATTTCCAAGCTGAGCTGTTTAACGAAGCCCTCAGCTACTTGTACATAAATCTCCATTCAGAGAACGCCAGTGTGGGCTTAGCTCCGAGTACGGTTTCTGCAATATCCCTAATGACTCCATAAATCACCAAAGCGTGCACCTTTAATCTGACATAATTAAAGACCAAGTTGTTTCCAAATGAAACTCTTGAACCAAGGAAAGCAGCTCTAAGTGTCCCAGGCCTGATGCGGGCAGTGGGTCTCCGCAGCACCTCCTCCTCCCTGATGTCCGCAGGGACAGCTGTGGCCGGGACAGGAGTGGGGACAGCAGGCCAGGGCCCCTTCTCCTTGGGAGGGCCCCCAGACCCTCCAGCCTGTTCAGGAGGGAGGGACAGAGGGCAGGGCTGCCCCTACTTGGCTGGAAGTGGGCCTGGTGCTCAGGCCAGGCAGAGCCATGGATGCTGAGACTCTCCCAGCTATGCAGGAAAATAAATATTAGGGGAGTTCCAGTTCTGCTGCCTCCCACTCAGGAGGGGACCCCGGGTGTGGGTATGACTCCACATGGCAAAGTGAGTGATGGAGTTTGGTGAGAGATCCGAGGTGCGTGAATGTTCTTAGAAGATACGGATGATGCATCTGTGGTAGTAAGTTGTGGTTCCGGACTGTGGGAAGTAGAAAAGTTTCTCTTTAAAGTTTCCTTTCTTGCTAAATCATAAGTGTGCTAATAACTTTGTTACCACACATGCGTAAGGAATAAATATGTCCGCATTTCCTCTGTTCATTGCACTCTCCTAACAAGATGGCTGGCGAGGGTCCCCTTCCTGCAGACCAGGAAGTAACAACTGGTTGCTGAGAGATCCTTTGTCTCAGTGCTGATTTTTCTTTGTGGCCCTGAGCATCTGTTTCCAGCAGTTGCCTTCCAATGGCATCTCAACGAGAACCGCCACTGTTAAAGCAGAGACCAAAGAGGACAGAGTTGCAGCCACAGTGAATCCAGGCACATGGCCTGACGGTATGCCTTGCGCTATGCTGTTGAAAATGTTTCCAATGTGAAAAAATAAGACTACGGTGATGAAAATGATACACCAGCCAAAAAAAAAAAAGTGAGAGTGGAGAGGAAGCGTGGTGTCAGACACAGTGGAGTTCACGGGCAAAACTGGAGGGACACATGAGCACGGAGGAGCAGAACACACAGCCTCAGAAGCCACGAGCAGCAAGTGACCCACCCGCGGGGCAGGAAGGCACGCTAGCTGCGCTTCAGAGATTTTAACATGTCGCTACAAGTAATTGACGGAACGAATAGGAAAAAATCAGCAAATTTAGATAACCCAATTAAAGAGCTAAAAGTGGAAGACAGACTAGCACTGACAATCAGAAAATGCACATTCTGTGTGGACACACTGGGAACAGCATGTGCTCAGAAATTAACCATGAGCAAAACTACGGCAGCATTTCCCCAATTCCAAAGAATCAGCTCCATACCTATCATCCTCCCGGCCAGAGTATAATAAAATTAAGTATTTTAAAGTCTTATAAAATTTTCATTAATATAATGAAAATTATTCATTGAAAAGTATTGTTGAAAAAAATCTCATAGGAACCTAAATAACAGGCAACTCAATATACTTTGGGAAAAATCAAATCATAAATTATGACTACCTCAGAGTACAATGAAAATGAAAATAGTATATTCATTGGTGAGACATAGTAAAGCACTATGAGGAATTTATGAGCTCAAAATATATTTACCAGTAAAAAACAAGGTCTTCTAGATCTTCTAAGCAGTGAAATTCGGGATAATTAATGGCAAAACAGAGAGATGAATGTCTGGAAATGCCTGCACAATAGTAAACTTAAGACTGAGGGAGAAAAGAGAGAGAAACTCAATGACAGTAAAATTCATAAAGTGACAAAAGCAGACACAAATGAGATAAAACGGTGTTTCCTCAGACAGTTCAGTACTAACAAATTGGAAAATCTAGATAAAACACTTTTTAGAAAACTGAAAATGACAAGCTTAAAAGAAAGAAAAAGACAGGACTTGATCAGGACTGGGGCTGCCCAGTGCACCCAGTGGGAAGCTCCAGGCTCAGGGTGTGTGCAGGCCACGCTGACCTTCACTGGACATCCAGGTATCTTCATCCATCACAGGGAAGCCAGTAAGGAAGCCGAGGAAGATGCCTGTGCTTAAACAACCTCCCTCCTAAACAGGACAACTGCTGGCAAGGTCATAACATGTCAGGCCTGTTTTGCTTTGATGAAAGATGCAAAAGTTCTCAATGCGATGTTTACCGAACTCAAGGATGTGTTGGGAAATTACTCAGTGTGATTATGTTTTCTCCTTCACAGCAAGTATGTTTTAAGATTAGAAAATCGATTCATGTTTTGGGAAGATGGCACTGTAGGACCAACTCAAGATTGCAGCTCCCAGTGAAATCGCAGAGGGTGAGTGGATGCCACATTTCCACATGGATATTTAACACCCACAGACCAGGAGATTCCCAGGTGTAGGAGCCCAACGGGCCGCCAGCGTGGCAGTTTGGGCCAGCGCGGCTGTTTGGGCCGGGGCCACAGTGCAGCGGCACTCCGTACAAATACACGGGTCTGGTTGCCCTGTTAAACCAGCAATTGGAGATTTTGGAAGGCAGATTAGCACATTCATCTGATCAAACATGACTTAAACAGAAAGCCAGGCCAGGAGATTCTGGGGCAGCAACGTGGTTTGAGCCGGAGCAGTGGGTCGCTGCACGGGAAATCACACAGATCCCGGTGCCCTTTCAGCAGGGGACTGGAACACCTGGGAGAGAGTCAACCATTCAACTTAAAAAAAACGGGGGGGCTCTGAGGCAGGGAGCCAGGTGATCAGGCTCGGCGGGTCCCACCCCCACAAAAACAAAACGGCAAGTGAAAACGCTCTGGGTTGAGAGTTTCACGGCAAGCACAGCTGAACCCAGGACAGTGCAGCTTGGTGGGGGAGGGGCATCCACCATTACCGAGGCATGCAACCCCTACGGAGGTACTCTGCCATTGCTGATGCAGACTGCTGTTGCCGAGGCAACCTGCCATAACAGAGAGAGTCTGCCACTACAGAGGCGGGCCACCATCCACATGGCAGTTCTAACCACACCCATATAAACAGGACTACAGGGAATTACACACAGCAGCAGGGCAGAGCCCACGACAGCAGGGTGGAGCCCACAACAGCAAGGTGGAGCACAGGGTGGAGCCCACGGCAACAGGGCAGAGCCCATGGCAATAGGGCAGAGCCCACGGCAGCTCAGCATAGCCACTACAGGCAGGCAGTGACTAGACTGCCTCCTAGCTGGGCAGGACAGTGCAATGGATACTCATAAAGAAAGCCCTAACTCCCCGAGACAGAGCACCTGAGGGAAAAAAAAGAGGGCTTTATGAGTTCTGCTGTAGCAGACTTAAACGTACCTGCCTAGCAGCCCTGAATGAACAACAGAGCTCACAGCTCAGCACCTGAGCTCCTATAAAGTACAGACTGTCTCCTCAAGCAGCTCCCTGACCCCTGTATATCCAAAGAATCACCTCACAAAGGACTGATCAGACTGACATTTGGTGGGCATCATTCAGGGACAAAGATAGCAGAAGAAGAATCTGGTAGCAACCCTCACAGTTCTGCTGCTGCTACAGGTGTACCCCAGGCAAGCAGGGCCTGGAGTGGACCTCAGCAGTCCTACAGCAGAGGGGCCAGACTGTTAGAAGGAAAACTAAGAATCAGAAATACTTCATCATCAAGAATCTGGACGTCCACTCAGAGACCCAATTGGAAAATCAGCAACTACTCAGACGACTGGTGGATAAATCCACAAAGATGGGAAGAAACCAGCGCAAAAAGGAGGAAAACACCCGAAACCAGAACACCTTGCCTCCTACAAGGAACCACAACTCCTCACCAGCAAGGAAACAAAGCTGGATGGAGAATCAGTGTGATTGAAATGACAGAATCAGACTTCAGAAGGTGCATAATGAGAAACTTCCGTGAACTAAAAGAACATATGCTAAATCAATGCAAAGAAACTAAGAACCTTGAAAAAAGATTTGAGGAAATGCTAACAAGAATGGACAACTTAGAGAGGAATATGAATGAATTGAAGGAACTGAAAAACACAACACGAGAACTTCGTGAAGCATGCACAAGTTTCAACAGCCGAATTGACCAAGCAGAAGAAAGGGTATCAGAATTCGAAGATCAACTCAATGAAATAAAATGAGAAGCCAAGATTAGAGAAAAAAATCACAAAAAGGAATGAACAAAGTCTCCAAGAAATGTGGGACTATGTGAAGAGACCTAATCTATGTTTGATAGGTGTACCTAAATGTGACGAAGAGAATGAATCCAAGCTGGAAAATAGTCTTCAGGATATTATCCAGGAAAATTTCCCCAACCTAGCAAGGCAGGTCAATACTCAAGTCCAGGAAATACAGAGAACACCACAA
>JAPYYA010006009.1:0-10214 GCA_028533165.1 Leontopithecus rosalia
GGCATGGGGAGAAATGCCAAATATGGGTGAGGGGGCAGAAGGCAGCAAAACACACTGCCACGTGTGTACCTATGCAACTATCTTGCATGTTCTGCACATGTACCCCAAAACCTAAAATGCAATAAAAATTAAAAAAAAAAAAAGATTCAGACTCAGAATGGGAGTTTCATGGTCAGCAAAACATTAAAAATGGCTTCTTTTGGAAGAGAAAAGGAAAATTTATTTAGAATTTCCTTTTTCTTCCCTTATAATACTCACTATTCTTTGCAAGCTGGTCAGTGATCAGCCAGTATGGCCGAGGAAATGAGGAGAGTTGAAATTCAGTTAATTGTCTGTCAATTAAGTCAGCAAATAAAGCTCACAAAATTCTTGTTATTAATAGTAACTATAATGCTCATGTATAATTGAGATAGAATCAGGCATTGTTTTACCATATTTTTGAATTTTGGGAAACTCTAAACATACAAAGTGGTATAAAGTACGTCTATGCATTAATATGGAGACATACTGACACATTGCCTTCATGCTTCCCCCAGCTTTCCTCAGCTTCTCAGTTATTTTGAGGCAAGTTTCAGTCATTTATTTAATCAGCAAATATTTCAGAATACATGTCTATAAGACAGGACTCTTCACTAAACATGCAACATGCCCTTAAAATCATGATCACCTCTAAACACTAACAATTATTCCTCAATATCATCAAACACTCAGTTAATGTTTACATTTCTTCAGTTGATCAGCGACTTTTAACCTGGCTAAGAGTCAACAAAACAGAAAGGGGGTCCTAAACTATATCAGGAAACTTTGCAGTTATGATAGAACACAAAGAAGAGACTATTTTAACATTTAAGGCAAATGCTAAATGCAGTGTGGTTTCATTTGGCTGTAGTTCAGCCCTGCCTCATCATGAAGACTGTTCCTCAACTGCATCAATCATGGTGAAGACTGTGCCTCAACTGTATCAATCATCATGAAGTCTGTTCCTCAACTGTATCAATCATGGTGAAGACTGTGCCTCAACTGTATCAATCATGGTGAAGACTGTTCCTCAACTGTATCAATCATCGTGAAGACTGTGCCTCAACTGTATCAATCATCATGAAGACTGTGCCTCAACTGTATCAATCATCGTGGAAGACTGTTCCTCAATTGTATCAGCTGTATCTCTTGACTCAACAACTTAATCATGTGCTTCCATACATTTACTGGGACATGGATTAGACATAGCTACTTTTGAATTTTCCTCAAATACACACATTTTTAGAAAGCTACTGTGGAATGAGCAGCTGGCTCTGTAACTGGCATATGGGGAGATAATTTTATTCTGGAAATACGAGAGCGCTCATTGAGTGATGGAAGACAGGAGAATCAGACTAGGAAATAGAAATGGGGAAATTCCAGTGGTCTAGGCATCTTACTTGACAGAGCCCAGGTGCTGGAGTAACAAAGGGGCATATGCTTTGTCCCTCTGCCCAGCTTTCAGATTCTAGGAGGATGTGGGATTGCCTAACTTTTTAGTCATGCATCCAGCCTTGGCTAAAAGGAGCCTCCACAATTTGATTCATAGTCTTACTAAACAATAAACTCAACAGGGCAAGGTAATTCTCCCAAAGCAATTGGGTGCTAATATAGAAAGTAAATATGGGTGGGCACAGTGTCTCATGTCTGTAATCCTAGCACTTTGGGAGGCCGAGGCAGGTGGATCACCTGAGGTCAGGAGTTCGAGACCAGTCTGGCCAACATGGTGAAACCCTGTCTCTACTAAAAATACTAAAATTATCTAGGAGTGGTGGCATGTGCCTGTCTTTCAAGCTACTCAGGAAGCTGAGGCAAGAGAATTGCTTGAACCCGAGAGACAGAGGTTGCAGTGAGCCAATATCATGCCATTGCACTTCAGCCTGGATGACAAGAGAAAACCCTGATCTCAAAAAAATAAACAAATAAATAGAATGAATGACAGGGAGAGTGGAAATGGCCATGAAGACAGGTTTCTGCTTCACTGGGGCAATTGAGGAAAATCTAGACTAAAAAATAGACAGAAACTTTGTTTTTTAATGTACTAGGGTAAAGCTGAAAGTAAAAATGGCCAGAAAAAGAGCTGAATACTGTAATGAAGGGCTGAAAGGTGCTGTTTACTTCTAATTGAGTTGATAATGAGCGATCCAAAGAATCTTTGTGTTCAGTAATATCTCATACCTTCAAACTTTCAATCTCTATTTATTCTTACATTAATTATGAAAAGCTAATGCTATGTGACTTTTCTTTTCGTTTTGCCATTTCTCAATTATCAACTCAACTTCTATAAAAGCAGACTTTTAAACATCAGCTGTTTATTTTAGAATAATTTTAGATTTGTTGCAAAGATGGTGTAGACTTCTGTCTACCCCTCACGCAGTGTCTCTCATCGTTCAAATCTTTTTTATGGTCTGTTTGCCAAAACTAAGAAACCAGTGTTTGTGTGTTTCTATTAACTTAATTCAGACTTGATCTGGGTTTCGGCCAGATTTCCATGAATGTCCGCGGATCCAAGATGACATTTAGGGAACCACACTGTCTTTGGCCGTCCTGTCTCCTGAGTCCCTCCAGCCTGCCACAGTGTCTCAGTCTGCTGGTCTTTTTAACCTTGACAGCTTGAGGAGCAGTGGTCAGGAATGCTGGAGTTTCCACCCATCTAGGTCAGCTTGATGTTTTTCTGTTGGTTAGGCTGGAGTTAGGAGTTTGGGAATAGAAATCACAGAGGCGAAGGGCCCTGTTTGCCACATCGTATTCGGGGACACTTCATAGCCATGTGGCTTCACCGGTGATGCTAACCTTCATCACTTGGTGAAGGTGGTGTCTGCCAGGTCTCTCCACTTTGAAGTTACCGTCTTCCCTTTCCCTGCTGTACTATTTGGAACCAAGTCACTAAATCCATCCCATCCTGGAGAGGTAAGGGGCAGGGATGAAACTCCACCCATTGGGCAATGGAGTATCTGTAGGTTTTGTTATGAATTCTCCTGTAAGGAAGGTTTGTAAGAGAAGATCTTTTTTTTTTTTTTTTTTTTTTTTGAGACAGAATCTCACTCTGTCACCCAGGCTGGAGTGCAATGGCTCAATCTCAGCTCACTGCAACTTCCTCTTCCTGAGCTTAAGCTATTCTCCTACCTCAACCTCTCGACTAGCTGGGATTACAGGCATGTGCCACCCTGCCTGGATAATTTTATTTTTGTATTTTTAAATAGGGGTTTCGTAGCGTTGGCCAGGCTGGTCTTGAACTCCTGGCCTGAAGCAATCCGCCTTGGCCACCCAAAGTGCTGGAATTACAGCCGTGAGCCTGGCCTATGAGAGAAGACTTTTTAATTCCACTTTGGAATGTTTAGGAAATATTATATGTGTGAAGAACACAGGTATTTGACCAGCAGCTTCTATGACAGGGAGCCAGACAGGTTATAGGTCTTGGTCGTATGGCTGCTCTAGCCTGATCCTCAAGGCATGACTATGGCAAGCTAAAAAGAGAGAGGGTGAGTTTGTATTTAATGTGACATTAGTGGGCTCTTTTCCAGAGAGAGACTTAAAGGGCTTCAAAGAGAACACCAAACACGAAGGAAGCAGCAGATGGGGCCCACTTGGAATGAAATCTGAACCTTTATCTGTAAATAAAAAGGAAGGTGGTGTCTCATCCTCTTTCAGACTCTGGGAATTAGAATCAGAAAAATTTGGCTCAGAATCTTGGCCTCTGAAAAATTAACAAATGCCACTTTTAGCCTCTGAACACAGCTTGTGTTGATTTCTGATGCTGCTGCACACTTCAACCTCCCTGAGGAGACAAAGACACATGTTTGAATAGTCCTCAAACACACACATTTATGCTGACAAATTCACAGAGATGTAACATCAGCATGACAACGGGTTTATATGATAAACAAGAGGGCTATACCACATAGGATACCATCTCCAGAAGTTTACAGCTGAGAAAAGCATAAAAGATTTCTCAAAGGGTGTAGGTGAAGATTTGCATGTAACAGGACTTCATGAAGACCAGTTGAAGACACGTACCTCTACAGGCCCTGACGATTATTATGGTTCGTTTCCCAGTCACAGTACAATGAATTGTGTCCTTGTGTTTTACTATCTCTTTCTCCCACAGGACTGTAACTCTATTTTATCAGACACCAATCACCACTGCATCTGTAGCACATAGCCTTACACCTGGCATACAGCGGGGACTTAATATATATTTGTTCAATGAATAAAGAAACTCTACAAAGAAGATGCAAGACTAACTTTTTTCTAGTTTTGTAATTTTATGATCTTATGCAGGTGTAGAAACTTAAGGCAACGTTTGCTATATCCTTATATCTAAAAACAAATTTTGCTTTTTGAGAATTCAGATACTTTCATAGAGTAAGTGGCAAAGATTGTGCTCAATCTGATTCCATAGACATTTTTTTAGAGTGAATTTTCAGAAAGGCACGCGGGTGAGTGTTTTGGGAGGTGAAGGTGAATGAGGCACTCTCTCTGATCTGTAGATGTTCAGAGTTCTCCCTATGTGGGCACCTGAAGCGTGGTCCTTTCTGATAGACTCTTGCCATCAAGTTCCCTGTGGTGCAGCTGGTGAGATTCCACGCTGACTCTCTGAGAGGTCTCTGCCCGTGGAGAGTCATCTGGTGGCACTAGAATCTTGTCCCCTGTAGATTTGCTTTCTACAAACTCCAGCACCAAGGCCTTTTTAAGATAGCCTGTGGCTGGAGGTCATCCTCAACCCATCTGTACACCAGGATTCCACTGATCATTGTGGCGCTTGCTGTCAAATGCTTCCCAGGTGCTTGAACCGTTTTCTTCTGGACAATTTGGAAGATCTCTCTTTTTATAGTCGCCCTTGTTTTCTCCTATATTCCTATAAGAGGTACAATCATGAGGATTTGTCTGCCTTCATGAGGATTTGTGTGCCTGCATGAGGCAGCCAATCCCTCGTTTTGAAGGTAGGGGTGGCTGCTCCTGGCCCTACTCACATCATGCGCACCAGTATTTCCCTGCGCTGTTGCCCCTCCTATAATCGCTCCTACAATCTTCTCAGGGGAGAAGTGTCACTTTAAGTTTTCAGGGGTCTGGAAATCAGTTCTCTAGGCCCTCAGTTCTCTTTGTGTCCAGCATGAACACATTGTTAAAAGATAAACGGAGGCACATTTCAATATGCAAGAGTTTACTTCAGCAAATGGGAGGTCAGGAATGGGCAGTGCCCAGGGTTCCTCCCGCGGCTGAAACCGCAGGGGTTCGGTCTAGGTCCTGCTGCTCAGCACGAAAAGCCAATCCAGGAGACAAAGAAGGCTCTTCAGGTGGCGTCCCTGAGGAGAGGCGAGATTGCTCCAATTCCGTCTATCCAATGGACTAAAATGGGAGAGAGTGGGGAAGGGAAAGGAAGGTCACCGCCTGTTAGGGAGGGGTCACCACAGCAGTTAGGGAGGGGCGTGGAGGCAAGCGTGAGGAAGGAGGGGTCTGTGTGTCCTCCAGATGCGGGGACCTGGAGTTTCAGTCCCTTGCCTGAGTGGTGGTTTCCCGAAAAAGGAACTCAGACAAGACACGTAAGTTTCAAGCTTGAATACTGGGGGGGATCAATGTCTCTGTTTATTCCTAAATATCACCCCGATGGGGAAATTGGGTGGCTTTCACAGGGGATGAGCACAAGGGGAAGGCTTTTATAGGGTGAATGAGGAAGCAGAGGAAAGAAATTATTTGATGGGTTCAAGTTTGAGCAATTTCTTGACGGCTCCTTTGTTTTGTGTCCAAATTTTCTTTCCATATAAGGACGTCAGTCAGACTGGATGAACGTCCACCCCAACGGCCTCATTTTAACTTAATCATTCCTTTAAGGAGCCTGTCTCCAAACACAGCCACATTCTGAGACATGGGGACTAGGACTCCAACATATGACTTTGGGGCACACGATTCACCCTGCAGCAGTGCCTCTGCCCGGGGCCAGAGGCTGTGGTTTGCACTGCTCCCGGGAGTCCACTTTCTGGCAACTTCTGATGGGTATGCCAAGACAGAAACCACCACAGTAATGCAGCCAGGCAGATGGATGTCTTGCGTGGAGCCTGATTCCTTACGTGCCCCGTTAGAATAGGCAGATAGGCAGAAATGAACAGGCAAGGGAGCCCCTGGGAAAAGAAGTGCTGAAAGCACCGCCCATTGACCCTCAGCAAAAAAGTCAGTGGCTATGCTGGCTCCTGCAGCCCAGAAGGGGACTTGCCTGGCCCTAGCCAGGGAGCCATGCTAGGGACTTTCCCGGCTGGGCAGCGTGCCAGTCCCCCAATAACTCACGTGGGGCAGGCTTTTGCTTGGTGTAATAGCAAAAAGCACACCTCTGTGTGGAGATTTTAAATGCCAATGCGACATATGGCATGTGCACTAGCACGTACAGCCACAGAGCACTTGTGCCCAAGGGGACGCCTAAAACGTCACTGCACGTGGTATCCCCTCAGGCCCCGTTGTGAGGAATCACGTAAATTCTCCTGAAGAGCGACCCCGGCACTGGCTGCGGCTCACTCTCCAGCAGCCCACTCCTCCTTGTCTTCTGGAGTATCCCGTCTCTTTAGATAAACACTGCTACTGTTATTTTCCCAGCTGGACCAGCCCAGAGTGGTTTTCCACACCTCTACTGGACTGTCCTCTTGTTTCCTTGACAAACCCTTGGCTTACATTACTAATTGTCTCTTGGCTGGATTCTTTCTCATAAGTTAGACCAGAACCGAGAATTCCCTGCACTTCTGGGTAACAGCCTCTTCCCAATCAGCCTGGCCTGTGTGAAACTGATCGGCAGAGCCAAGTTCACCCACCTGAGTTCTGCTGCCCTGTAGGGAAGAGAAGAATCAAAATGCAAGAAGATCCCCGAATATAGATGGCAGCCCCATCACTACCATGCATGAACACAGGCCCCAGAATCCAGCACAGACAGAAGAGAGTCATTCATAGAGCCAAAAGTGGGAACAGCTCATATCAGAGAAGGAACCAGCCATGAGAGGACAATACTGTAAGCTTCCACCTACGTGACACACCCAGAGAGGTCCATCCACAGAGACAGAAAGTAGACTGGTGGTTGTGGTAAGCTGGGAAAAGGGGGGCTGGGAAGTTACTATTTTTTTCTTTGAGATGGAGTTTCGCTCTTATTGCACACCCAGGTGGAGTGCGATGACACGGTCTCAGCCCCCTACAACCTCTGCCTTCTCCGAGTTCAGGCGATTCTCCTGCCTCAGCCTCCTGAGTACTTGGGATTACAGGCATGTGCCACCAGGCCCAGCTAATTTTGTATTTTTAGTAGAGACTGGGTTTCTCCATCTTGCCCAAGCTGGTCTTGAACTCCTGACCTCAGGTGATCCACCTGCCTTTGCCTCCCAAAGTGCTGGGGTTAACTCCCACTGCGCCCGGCCGGGAGTTAGTATTTAATGGGGACAGAGTTTCAGGAGGCTCTGGAGATGCCCATAGTGATGGTTGCACAACAGTGTGAATGAACTTAATGCCACTGACCTGTACACTTCCAAATGGGGAAGACAGGAAATAATATGTTATGTCTATTTTACCACAATAAAAACAAGAGCAAAGAGGGGAAAACGCAAAAACCTCAAAAATGAAAAATCAGAAGAGGTTGTTCCCAGAACCAGGCTCTTCCTAGCAGGCAGTCGCCCCTGAGGAAGCTGCAGACCCACAGGGGAGAGGCCTGAGCTGAAGCTCCCAAGCCCACGGAGGCTGCACCGCCCTTCTCTTCCCGCCTCTCTACAGACATGGCTGCTGCCAGTGCTTGCTCTGCTGTTTTTGTTGTTGTTGGTGGTGTTGTTTTTTCTTTTTTGAGATGGAGTTTTGCTCTGTTGGCCAGGCTGGAGTGCAATGGTATGATCTTGGCTCACTGCAACCTCTGCCTTCCGTGTTTAAGTGATTCTCCTGCCTCAGCCAGGGCCCGCTAAACTTCATATTCTTAGAGAGACAGGGTTTCACCATGTTGGCCAGGCTAGTCTCAAACTCCTGACCTCAGGTGATCCGCCTGTCTTGGCCTCCCAAAGTGCTGGGTTTTTAGGCTTGAGCCACTGCGCCCAGCCACTTGCTCTGCTTTCTGTGTGCTCGAATGTCTTGCAGTTATGTGGCTACCTCTCGCCTGTCTGGTATCCAACAGGTTCATCGATCAGGACTGCATTCAGCTTCATGTTCCACAAAACCTGGAATGAGAAAGGGTGCATAGTAACGGAAAGGTCACAGGTGTGGCCAGGCGTGGTGGCTCACACCTCTAATCCCAGCACTTTGGGAGGCCGAGATGGGTGCATTGCCTGAGGTCAGGAGTTCAAGATCAGCCTGGGCAACACAGTGAAACCCGGTCTCTACTAAGATACAAATAATTAGCTGGGTGTGGTGGTCGGTGCCTGTAGTCCAGCTACTCAGGAGGCTGAGGCAGGAGAATCGCTTGAACCTGGGAGTTGGAGGTTTCAGTGAGCTGAGATCACTCCACTGCACTCCAGCCTGGGAGACAGAGTGAGACTCCGTCTCAAAAAAAAAAAAAAAAAATGACCTGAACGGAGTAAGCAGTTTGCCTGAAGTCTATTTCCCAAGAGGCAGCACCTGCACTGGGGGCTTTTGTGCAAGCCGCTAATTTTGCAAGAGCTGTAGGAGGGGAGCTCTGCCAGGGACCACGGAAAGCCGGAGGAGCAGCGAGGGTCCAGGTCAGAGTGTGGGCCCTGCGCACCTGGCCAGCCCTGCTCTGCTTTCTGCCTCTCTGACATCTTAGGAGAGACATGGTGTCTTGGGCTCCCTTGGACCTCCGCTGAGATCTCAGACCGTGTCTTGGCTTCATGCGGGTTTGTGGAGTGGCTGTGGGTGGCAGAGCCAGTGGTGCTTGGAGAAGGCTCCACGAGGGTTGGCTCCACAGCTCCAGCTCCGGGGAAGAATTAACCTGCTCAGTGCTGCTCAGAGAATAGGCAGCTTCAGTATCATCTGAGAGTTGGCTTAGCATGACATTCTCCAGTCTCACCCCAGATATGACCAGACAGCTTTCAGGAACCAAAATTCACTTTATGGAGCCAATGCTTACAAAGCCCTCTTGAGAAAAAAGTGCTGGTGTCTGGTTCACAGGGTGCCTTGCCTTACAGATGAGTAAGAAAGGTCACATCCTGGCCCAAGAACCTTGAAACATCTTAGAGATTCTAAGAAGAGAGGAATTAACCTTATAGATTTTTTTTTTTTGAGATGCAGTCTCTTTCTGTCACCCAGGCTGGAGAGCAGTGGAGCGATCTCAGCTCACTGCAACGTCTGCCTCCTGGGTTCAAGTGATTCTTCGGCCCCAGACTCCCAAATAGCTGGGATTACAGGCACCCACCATCATGCCTGGCTAATTTATTTGTATTTTTAGTAGAGACGGGGTTTCACCATGCTGGCCAAGCTGGTCTCGAACTCTTGACCTCGTGATCTGCCCTCCTAGGCCTCCCAAAGTGCTGGGATTACAGGCGTGAGCCACTGCACCTGGCCTTCACCCTGCAGATTTTATAGGTAGTGAAGGTGAAGTCTGGTTTGAAGGTGAAGACGAGTATTTGGTTTGACTTCCCAGCCTTATGTGGCTTTTAAAAGTCCAGTGTGAGATTCTTTATGAAAAGCTCCAGCAAAGCAAACTAAGCAAAGGCCCTTTTGGTGAAGCTTCATTCTTGCTGAGTTTCTAAAAATGATGAGGCCAAGATTAAATAGCAAATTAACCTCTACCGAATTAGAGGGATTCCCTCCACTCTTTCCGCTCCTTGTCACATCAAAACAAAACGTATCTGCTACATTCCAGGGACTATGCTGGACACACGCACGTTCCGCTTTGATTTGAAAGCATTTGTTACATTCAGTGAGAAAAAAAAAAGTATTCAAACGGATTGCTGGGAGCCCTGTAGGTAAATGAACAGCTTCCCAGTGTTTTTCTTAGAGATTTGAAGTTCTTTCCTTTAACTTTCACATCACTTGCCAGCAGAGGGCCCCCGGAAAATCGCGAATGCTTTGTCTCTCACTGTGTAAAAGAAACGTTAACTAGTTAGGTTTGTTTGCTAGGCTAAGTTACATGGGAAATGTTTTCAGATGAAAAGTGGTGCTTCAAGAACAGAAAAGGAAACACCGTATATACTCACTCATAGGCGGGTGATGAACAATGAGAACACATGGACACAGGGAAGGGAGCACCACACACTGAGGTCTATTGGGGGAAATAGGGGAGGGACAGC
>JAPYYA010006010.1:0-10212 GCA_028533165.1 Leontopithecus rosalia
AGATTTTGTCAGCATAAGGCCTGCTTTACAAGAGCTCCTGAAAGAGACACTACACATAGAAAGGAACAACCAGCACCAGCCATTCCAAAAACATATCAAATGCTAAAGAGCATCAACAAAATGAAGAAACTCCATCAACTAACAGGGAAAACAGCCAGCTAGCATCAAAATGGCAGTATCAAATTCACACATAACAATATTAACCCTAAAGGTAAATGGATTAAATGCTCCAATCAAAAGACACAGATTGGCAAATTGTATAAAAAGCCAAAACCCATCAGTGTGCTGTATCCAGGAAACCCATCTCACATGCAAGGATACACAAAGGCTCAAAATAAAGGGATGGAGGAAGATTTACCAAGCAAATGGAGAGCAATAAAAAGCAGGAGTTGCAATTCTCATCTCTGATAAAATAGACGTTAAAGCAACAAAGATCAAAAGAGGCAAAGAAGGATATTACATCATGGTAAAAGGATCAATACAACAAGAAGAGTTCACTATCCTAATAAAGGTAGCAGAGGTTAGTTCATGAGGTTTAAAGAAAGAAGGTATTTTTATAACATAAAACTACAAGGTGAGATAGCAAGTGCTCATATGGAAGCTGCAGAAAGTTATCTAGAATATCTGGCTAAGATTATTGATAAAGATGGCTGCACTAAACAACAGATTTTCAATATAGATGAAATAGCTTTCTATTGGAAGATGATGTTGTCTACAATATTTATAACTAGAGAGATACCAATGCCTGATTTCAAAACTTCCAAAAACAGGGTGATTCTTCTTCTAAAGGCTAATGTAGCTGCTGACTTGAGGCCAGTGCTTACTTACTTTTCAAAAAATTAGGTCTATTGGGGGAAATAGGGGAGGGACAGCGGGGGGCGGGGTGGAGCGTGGGAGGGATGGCATGGGGAGAAATGCCAAATATGGGTGAAGGGGCAGAAAGCAGCAAAACACACTGCCACGTGTGTACCTATGCAACTGTCTTGCATGTTCTGCATATGTACCTTAAAACCTAAAATGCAATAAAAAGAAAAAAGAAAAAATAAATAAAAAAGAATTGTAGGCCTTTATAAATTGAGATAAATCTACTCTGCCTGTCTTCTGTAAATGGAACAGCAAAGCCTGAATGGCAGCACATTTGTCTACAGCATGGTTTACTGGATATTTGAAGACCACTGCTAAGAATTACTGCCCAGAAAAAAAGATTCCTTTGAAAATATTACTGCTCATTAACAATGCACCTAGTTATTCAAGAGCTCTGCTGGAGATATGCAAGAACATTAATGTTGTTCATGTGCCTGCTGATTTAACATTCATTCTGCAGCCCATGGAGCAAAGAGTAATTTTGATTTTCAATGTTATTATTTAAGAAATTTTGTAAGGCTATAGCTGCCATAGACAATCATTCCCCTGATGGATTTGGGCAACGTAAACTTAAAACTTTCAGGAAATAATTCACCATTTTAGATGCCATTAAGAACATTCATGATTCATGAAAGGAAATCAAAATATCAACATTCACAGGAGTTTCAAAGAAGCTGATTCCAACTCTCATGGATTACTTTGAAGAGTCTCAAGACTTTCATGGAGAAGAATTTCCACAAAGAAGATTTTCCATGGAGAAAGTAATTGCAAATGTGGTAGAAACAGCAAGATATCTAGAATTAAAAGAGCCCCAAAGATGTGACTGAATTGCTGCAATATCATGACAAAACTTTAACATCTGAGAAGTTGCTTCTTATGAATGAGCAAAGAAAGAGTTTTTTGGGGGGTTGGGAGAAATGGAACTTACTCCTGATAAAGATGCTGTGAACATTGTTGAAATGACAACAAAGGATTTAGAATATTCCATAAATGTAGATGATAGCAAGGTTTAAGAGAATTAGCTCAATTTTGAAATAAGTTCTAATGTGGGTTAAATGCTGTCAAAGAGCATCACACACTATAAATAAATAGTTTGTGAAATGAAGAGTCAATTGATATGGGAAATTTTATTATTACCTTATTTTAAGAAATTGCCACATCCATTGCAGCTGTCAGCAACCAATACCCTGATCAGTTAGCACTCATCAACATTAAGGCAATATTGTCTACTGGCAAAAAAAGATTACACCTTGTTAAAAGCTCACATAACTATGAACATTTTTTTTAATTAGGGTATGTATTTTTTTAGCCAAAATGCTATTACATACTTAATAGACCACAGTAAAGTATAACCATAGATTTTATATGTACCAGGAAACCAAAAAAACTGTGACTCACTTTATTGTGAAATTGACTTTATTGTAGTGGTCTGAAACCAAACCATCAATATCCCTCAGGTATCCCGTACTGAGAATCACAGGAAACATGGACTCAGCTTCAGTTCTTTTAGAGTTCATTTTTTTCAAATCCTCTGTTACCATTGTTCAAAGTGAAGAGCTTGTGTATTGTCCATGTATGTATAGATGTGGTGGTTTAGAAGTAAAGAGTAAAGTGATTAAGTCTTAATGTATTACTTCAATTTGGGTGTGAAGTTGTTTAACACGAAATCATCTTTACTCCATTTTTTAGACAATGTTCATAGGATCTAGAGTGATTGAAAGTGGTCAACAACAATTAAGCGGTTAGTTTGTGCCAGGATCCATTCTAAGTGTTTCATGTACATTAATTTATTTAATGTTCATAACAATACCATGATGTAAGTACTATTTTTGTCTTCATGTTGCATGTAAGGAAACTGTGACATTCAAATAGTTAATGACTTATTCATGGGTACACAGCTAACATGGATGAGAGCTAGTTTTCAAGCTGAGTTGGTTTGACAACAGAATTTGGGCTTATATCAATATACCATATTGTCTCAGAAATTAAATACTATAAGCAAATTAAATTGCTATATATTTATGGCAAAAGTATCAATTATTGATTGAATTCAAATGTTCCATACAAATGGGTTTGGGGATATGATTCAACAAGTATGTTGTGATCCCTCTATGTTACAATTAACTGCATTATTTTTTCATACAGAATGAGTCAATGCCCCATATCTAGAGACTACAATCTAGAGAGAGACATAATTATCAAACAAAAAATAGCAAATGTGCCATGTGAGAAAACGTGTAATTTTGTACAAGGTATATGCAAAATGTCATAAGAGGTTTAGAAAAATAGATACCAATTTCAACTGACACTTTTAGATATGACTTCAGGCATGGTTTATTGTCTTCAAAACACTTTTCAAAACCATTTATTACAGTAAGTAAACAAAAAGGGATGAGGAGTAGAAAACGTGTGAGCAACTATAAAAGGAAAAGAATGAAGAGCAGTGCATAGGAAGAGTGATATATTCAGAAAGGAGACTGGATTAAGATATTTACATTAATAGGAAACGCCTGGGTTCTCCAATGACCTGTAACTCTCTCCTTGTTTACATTCTTCCTCAGTTTTCTGTCAAAATATTGTATTATCATCATCCAAACGTAACTACCTCAATTGTTTTCCTGTCTTAGATATTTTTAAGAAATGGATAATAGTTGTAAATCAGAGAAAATAAAGATAAAGATGATGTAATGCAGTTTCTATAGATCAGCCTGCAGGAACACACTGAAGGTACTCAATGACAGGTGTGGCCCTGGAGGAACCTGCAGGGATGGCCACACCTTCTTTACAGGGTTGTGTTGCATGCTTGTCATGTAAGTGAGCAAGAGTCTTGCTTTTGAGACTTTTGTAACAGTAATAACAATAAAGAGATACTCTTGGGAAAATAACAAGGGTTGACAATTGCTAGAGAGAATGAAGATACCAGCTATAATTCGAGGGTGAATAACTTTGCTATGTGGGATTTTATTCTTTGTGATACACTGACAAAAGAAACATTTAGGTAAGAAATCAACACAACCCAATCAACAACAGCCAAAACCCATCAGTATGTTGCATCCAGAACCATCTTACATGCAAGGATATATAAAGACTCAAAACAAAGGGATGGAGAAAGATTTACCAACCAAATGGAGAGCAAAAATAAATAAATAAATAAAAAGCAGGAGTTGCAATTCTTGCCTCTGATAAAATAGATTTTAAAGCAATAAAGATCAAAATAGGACATAATGGTAAAAGGATCAATGCAACAAGAAGAGCTAATGATCCTAAATATATACACACCCAATACAGGATACATAAGACTTATAAAGAGACTTAGACTCCCACACAATAATAGTGGGAGACTTCAACATCAATATTCGATAGATCAATGAGACAGAAAATTAACAAAGATATCCAGGACTTGAACTCAGATCTGGAATAAGTAAACCTAATAAACATTTATAGAACTCTCCACTTTAAATACACAAAATATACACTCTTATCAGTATCACATCACACCTACTCACAGGTTTAAATGAAATATTGGTTAGCCATTATTAAGCACAATTATTGGCATAAAAGAGGTTTTCAATACTCATTTTTAGACTGCATTCTAGCCTGGGCAATAAAGCAACACTCCTGTTCTCTCTCCCTCTTCCTCTTCTTCATTCTTTTTTCTTTCTTTCTCTCTTTTATTCTTTTTTTTCTTTCAAAAAAAATAGAGATGAGTAAATTAAGACCCTAAATGTGGAATGACCTAAATGAGATAACAGAAAACAAAACATGCACGAAATCTGGCTCTCCTGAATTTAAGATATACCAAGAGACCATCTAAGATGAACAGAGCATTATATGCTACTTGGCCACCTATAATGCCTTTAGGCAACTCATGAGTCAGAACAAATAAAAAAATCAACACAATTAAGCATAAGTTGATTAAGAAAGCTTTAGTTTGACCTTTTATTTCAGAGGAAAACCTGACATTTATTTATATTGATGGCTTTCTGAGCATTTGTCCCTCTTATTACTCTTCTCCCTTTCTAAGCAAGCTTCCTAAAACTATTTCTCTAGGTCTACACTCAATACAGCATACCTATTTTTGTAATTTAGGGTACAAAAGCTATATAGGTTAATGAAGATAAATTATCATATAGTTTAGATCATTCTATTAATGAGGAAAATTTTCTTTTCCTTGAATAATCAACTGTACATTCTATAAAAATTATTTTTATCAAATAATTTATGACTCTAAAGGAAATTGAAAGTAGAATAATATATTAGGGCTAAGAGAGAACTTTGTAATCTATTATTCTACACATCTCATTTAGTAAATGAAAAATCAAGATCTACATAATTAAGTAAATCTTCCCAGGTCATAGAGGCAGAACCATCCCCAAGAGATATCATGAGTATTAGGTAAGATGGTATAGGTATAAACTCATGGCAAGGCAGAGGATGGCACTGATGGGGAATGTGTTGAATCTATGTTATTTGTGTAAATACAAGATTACAATCTTGGGAATTTTGGTATAAATTTCTCTTAGGAAAGGAATTGACTAAGACTGATTTTGTTAAGTAGTTGAATATAAACATTTCGGCTGGGTGCGGTGGCTCAAGCCTGTAATCCCAGCACTTTGGGAGGCCGAGGCAGGTGGATCACGAGGTCAAGAGATCAAGACCATCCTGGTCAACATGGTGAAACCCTGTCTCTACTAAAAATACAAAAAATTAGCTGGGCATGGTGGTGCGTGCCTGTAATCCCAGCTACTCAGGAGGCTGAGGCAGGAGAATTGCCTGAACCCAGGAGGCAGAGGTTGCAGTGAGCCGAGATCATGCCATTGCACTCCAGCCTGGGTAGCCAGAGTGAAACTCCGTCTCAAAAAAAAAAAAAAATTTCTACTCTTGCCCATGCATATATAATACATATTACTTAATATAAAAATAATTTTTTCAAGTAAATATTTGCTTTTCTTGTTTTAGTCATTTGAAGAAAATAATTTCAATTTTGACTGATTTTATAATTTGCAAGAAAATTATACCTAATTACACTAAAACAGAGATGGACCTCAAAAATATTATGCTTAGTAAAATAAGTCTGACACAAAAGACCACAGGCCATATAATTCTACTTATAGAAAATATCCAGTAAAGGCAAATCTATATGACAAAAAGGATATTAGTGCTTGCTTTTGGCCAAAGCTTGTCTGTAAATAGGCATGATGTTTCTTTTTGTGGTGATGAAAATGGATTGATGATTGTGCTGATGGTTGCACAACTGTGCAAATATAATAATAATCATTGAAATGTATAGTTTAAATGGGTGAATTGTTTTAGTACCTGAATTATATGCTATAAAGCTTAAACCGTTATACTTTTTTGTTTTCTCCCTAAAGTTAAAATTCTCTTAAATAATTTAATTTTTTATTTTTAAATACACTTTTCTAGTACCATCCAGCTTCTTGAACTCAAATATATTTCACTCTAAAATAATCAAGGACATACTTCAAACCCAATTTAATCTAGTTTTAAAATTTCTTGAAGTCCTCTATTTGAATTTATATTTTTAGCTGCCTTTTGAATTTGGAAGCTTGCTATTCTGCTGTCTCTACTATTTAGAATACTCATATTGAGATTTCTAAATTATTCACAATATCTTTATTCCCTTGACTATGTACATCTTCTAAGGACTTCTTCCTCATTATTCCTCTAAGATGTCCTTTGTGTTTATGGTTTAATGGTAAGTTTTACATGGAGACTTTCCAAATATCTAGTTATGATCACTAATTCTATCTCACACCAGTTCTTTCTTCAACTGTCAATATGGTATGTTTATTTATATGTTCTGTCAACACCTGAAACTTTATAAAAAAGAAAATTCCCTATTTGCAAAAATGAGTTTCTAGCTTTTCTATTATTTTCAATGATAGTACAAGTTTTTTTAATGTTTATAATTTACCTTATTTTGTTGTTGTTTATTCATCAGCTTTAATCACTTACCATCTACTGCCTAACATTACTCTGCAATATCATTGTCAGGGCCTATTTTCTTTCAAATTTTATATAAATTGTTGGTTCTAGCTCTTTCTGAGATACTATTTTGTGATCTCCCAATTAAAGAGGATCTAATACCTTACATGCCAAAGCCTCATCCTTAGGCTATTGAAGATATATTAAATCAGCTTGCTACAATATTTTTACTTACCTGATGTAAAGGCACAATATGAGAAACAACTTGTTCAGAGGTTATTCAGAATTAAAAAATCTGCTTTGTATTCTCTGTGATGGCCTGTATACGATTCTGCATTCTACTTTCTGTCTTTTTGAAAAAGATGTGAACCATTTTGGGGGCAGATTCGTTAGAGCTCTGGGAATCCAAATTTCAGTGGGAGTTGTTAAACCACTGAGGATTCTGCCTAGTATGACCAGGAGAGATGTTTACATCTAATTTCTGGCCCTGTAATATGCTGTGGCTCTTTCTGAGTGGTAGCTTGATTAAAATAGCTAGGGGAGTGTTGGTTGATTGGCTGTAATATAGTAAGTGTAGAGTAGACAGCCTTGATTTAATGGAGCTTCCTTTCACTCACATTACTCTCAAGCTCTCCTCTTATCTTCCCTCTAGAAACTTTGTGGGTAATTTTAGAAAAGAATAATCTTCAAATTTTTCTGCACATAGTTCCTCAATATAATTTATGTGTATATGTTATAAGTGTACTATTAAAAGTGAATATTATGTATAATATAAAACATACTAAAGAAGCAGAAATTTTTAAAGTAAGTGCTGCTGAATAATTTAAAGTGTGACATTAGAAATGGTACAATTGGGCCGGGCGCGGTGGCTCAAGCCTGTAATCCCAGCACTTTGGGAGGCCAAAGCGGGTGGATCACAAGGTCAAACCCTCCTGGTCAAAATTGTGAAACCCCGTCTCTACTAAAGATACAAAATTAGCTGGGCATGGTGGTGCATGCCTGTAATCCCAGCTACTCAGGAGGCTGAAGCAGGAGAATTGCCTGAACCCAGGAGGCAGAGGTTGCTGTGAGCCGAGATCACGCCATTGCACTCCAGCCTGAGTAATAAGAGTGAAACTCGGTCTCAAAAAAAAAAAGGTACAATTGTTTTGTGTTCACTAGAATATAAACAATTATTTTTTGATTTAGGTACCTTGCATTGAGATATTCAGAGAATATACATAGCAAAAAAGGATTTCATAATGATTGCCATTTAACTATAAGACATCTCAATAAATATTTGTTTTACAAGGTATTGCTTTACAAAACTAATTACATTGATGATTCTGGTATACCATGTACCTCAGGCTTCATACTTTATATGAATAAACTTCCTAACAAGGGATGTTGTGAATAAACTCAAATTATTGACATTTGTCACTTATTTTGAGTCTTTGTTTAGTCCCTGTTAAATTCACTGCTTGACAAACCTGACAAAATGAAGCAATGGGGAAAGGATTCCCTGTTTAATAAATGGTGTTGGGAAAACTGGCTAGCCATGTGCAGAAAGCAGAAACTGGACCCCTTCCTGATACCTTACAATAAAATTAACTTCAGATGGATTTAAGACTTAAACACAAGACCTAACACCATGAAAACCCTAGAAGAAAACCTAGGCAAAACCACTCAGGACATAGGAGTAGGCAAGGACTTCATGACCAAAACACCAAAAGCATTGGCAACAAAAGCCAAAATAGGCAAATGGGATCTAACTAAATTCCAGAGCTTCTGCACAGCAAAAGAAACAATCATTAGAGTGAACTGGCAACCAACAGAATGGGAAAAAATTTTTGCAAACTACCCATCTGACAAAAGGCTAATATCCAGAATCTACAAAGAACTACAACAAATGTACAAGAAAAAAGCAAACAAACCCATTCGAAAGGGGGCAAAGGATATGAACAGACATTTTTCAAAAGCAGACATACATGAGGCTAACAAACATATGAAAAAATGCTGATCATCACTGGTCATTAGAGAAATACAAATCAAAACTACATTGAGATACCATCTCATGCCAGTTAGAATGGCAATCATTAAACAATCTGGAGACAATAGATGCTGGAGAGGATGTGAAGAAATAGGAACACTTTGACATTGTTGATGGGAGTGTAAATTAGTTCAACCATTGTGGAAGACAGTGTGGCAATTCCTCAAGGACCTAGAAATAGAAATTCCATTTGACCCAGAAATCTCATTATTGGGTATATATCCAAAGGATTATAAATCGTTCTGTTATAAAGACATATGCACATGTATTTTCATTGCAGCACTGTTTATAATAGCAAAGATTTGGCACCAACCCAAATGCCCATCAATGATAAACTGGACAGGAAAAATGTGGCACATATACACCATGGAATACTATGTAGCCATAAAAAATGATGAGTTCGTGTCCTCTGTAGAGACATGGATGAACCTGGAAACCATCATCCTCAGCAAACTGACAGAAGAACTGAAAATCAGTCCCGCTTACTCTATGCCAAGATCTGCCGTGCCAAGGTGCCGGCATAACTGCTGTGCTGGCCTCAGGAGTCGTGCTGGGGACCTGTGTGGCTCCTCCAAACCTCGGTCAGAAGGGTAGCCAGCCCCATTTGCTCTGCACCGAGAGCTGCTGTGCTGAGGTGCTGGTGAAACCGCTGTGCCGGCCACAAGAGTCATGCTGGCGACCCGTGTGGCTCCTCCACTAGGAATCTTCTGCTCCATGAGTGACCAGAATTTGTCTGAAAGTGTGGTGTCCTCTAGTTCTGTGTGCTTTCACTGAGAGCTGCAATCCCGAGATGTTAGCAATCAGCCATCTTGGATCATTCTCCGGACTGGTTCCCTTTCTGACCGAGGTTTGGAGCTCCAGGAAGGCAGAGTCGCCTATTATGGACACAAGAAGGAAGCCAGACTGGAGAATCCTGGGCAGAAAGCACCGTCAGTCTTAACGCTGCTGTTTTGGCCCTGGGAACTAACAACTTGGACGTCCACTCAGAGACCTAATCTGAAAGTTGGTAATTACAAAGACGACAGGAAGATAAATTTACAATGGTGGAAAGAAACCAGCATAAAAAGGCTGAGAATACTCAAAATCAGAACGCCTCTCCCTCTAAAGATGATCACTGTTCCACATCAACAATGGAACAAGGCTTGATGGAGAACGAGCACATCCCAATAACAGAATCAGGCTTCAGGGTATGGATAATAAGAAACTTCTGTGAGTTAAAAGAACATGTTGTAGCCCAACATAAAAAAAACTAGGAACATTGAAAAAAAGGTTTGACGAAATCCTAATGAGAATAGACAACTTAGAGAGGAATATAAGTGAATTAATGGAACTGAAGAATACAATACAGGAACTCTGAGAAGTATGCACAGGAT